>JAOBRD020869623.1:0-12911 GCA_027575215.2 Hydrozoanthus sils | reverse complement strand
TGCTTACACCAAGCTAAATTCCAAGAGAAAAGAGGTAATAACATTTAATTTTGAGACAAAGTGTGACTATTGTTGTTTCTGTTGCGAAAATATTTGTTCATGTTGCATTTAGATTTTTTGCGGCTTTGGCTTGATTGTTTGGTAAATTTCCAATTAACAACTGTGTACTTTATTTCCGATGTTGAACAAATTTAAAAACAATTATATTAATATATTAATATAATTGTTTTTAAACATACAAAAACAGAAATTTTTCCTTTAAATGTTGTTAATGACCAATGAATGACTTTTTTGGTTCCCAGTGAATGTCTTTCAGCCAAAATTTTCTGCAGCCTGTCTTCCGACAAATTTGCAAATTGCACATTTTGTGAGCTTTTTTCGGCTTCAATTTTGCTGTTTGTTGGATCAGGGCCAAAAAGGTCAATGTCGATAGAAAAATTAGGCAGTTCTTCGCTGGTTTCTTCCGTATTTAAAGAGAAATTAAAACTGCACTGCAACTTAACAGGACAACAACTCTTCAGTCATGCAAAAAAAATAAAAATGCTCACGTCATCTTATTAAGCACGCCCGTGCGTAAATAAAGATTTTGTTCATAGTGGCTCAATAGGACTTAGAAAGGGCAAGTATGCGCGCTATGTTATAATAGACATTTTGACAGCGTCACTTTGTTGCAGAATTGTTTCTCATTCTTTTATATTTACTGAAGATCACAAGCGATTAGGTCTCTTGTTCAGCTTCACTCGTTTATCGACTATTTCCAACGGGGCAGTTATTGAAAACAAGAGAAAAATAATGATTGTTTGTTATTCCCCTAAGCGTGTCAAGGCCTGCCTGAAGTATAATCAACGGGTAATATGAAAAAGCGAAGAGATGAACAGCAAGGGCTGAAAACTTACGTCTAGTTTTAATAGTGCCATTATTAACAATGGGGAGTCAAGTTTGTGAATTAAAGGTATATCTTTGTTTGTGGTCGTTTTCAGTTAATGGCTAAAAATAAAGTATCAAAGTTTTTGTTTGTTGTTGTTGTTTCTTAGGGATCGAGTTTAAGATACGATGACGACAACATCGACCACAACCGCTCTCAATAAACACACTTCTTACTTGATTTTTTCGATCACTTATGGCTAGTTTGCTTTCCCTTTAGTCCGAGTTATGTTTTGTGAATAGAAAAAGAGATATAAGGTGTTTTCTTAAAGGAACAAAACGAAGATTGATAAAATTTTCTGTTTAGGTCGTTATTGTAGCCGTGAAAACTTAAATCTACGCTTTTCACGTTGTAATTTTCAAGACGATAACGTGCAGGTGACCAGCACGGTGCTTTCCAACGTTCAGCTATAGTATTCTTTATTGTTTTCTGACGTCATTGTCGATGTTGCCGAGCTCGTATCTTAAACTCCCTATTGTTCGCTGAAAACATGCAACGTGATTCTCCAGTTAGCTGGTGTTCAGTCGCTAGTCCGAAACTTGTTGCATAACTCATTTTAAAATAAAGTAGAAAGAAGAAATAATGTGAAAAACTTTAGCATGCCTAGCTATATCAATACATGTGTCACCAATATTCAACAGAACTTAGGTTAGAGCTGAACTTATTCATATTCAATATTATGCAACTGAAAGAAATACCCGTTGGATTATTCAGTACCATTCAGAGTACCGATGCTTAGTCAAAAAGTTGTGCATTTTATAAAAGACACTGCCTGAATCAAATTACTCATGCTACATATAGCCCTTAGCTTGTTCGATTGAGCGCAAACGTCAAACCAGACCTGTTTTAAAAAAGGCTAAAAGGAAACTCTCAAACATTTGTCTTGTATTAAGTGTTAGTGCAGCTAAACTCAAAATTCTGAAATAGTTAAATTCAAACGTAATAGAACTAAGGTTCAAACATTTAAAGCAACATAGAACTTCTTACTGCTTATATATATCAAACTAATGCACGACTGTGTCTAATATGCATCTTTAATAAAAACATTTTTAGTCACAGAATCAAAACTGAACACACACGTTTCATGATTGTAACACAAATCGTAAACTTTATCTCAATATTCCCAAAAAGATATACTTCATGTTTTTATAATCGTTTTAGGCAAATAGAAAGATAGAGAGTGTATGAGATGAAACGATTCCAATGAAAAACACATTTGTCTTACCATTATGGTTTGCTTTACATCTTTTCAGTCCGGAATATACACTGAAACTGATGTAGCCTTTCAGTAAAATTACTCTGGTCAGATTACAGAGTTTCCGTTGCTCTCGCTGGCAGAGGTTGACGAATTATGCCGGCTATAATCACTTTGTGCCAGGTAAAGAAAAATTGTTTTAACAATTAAAAATCTGATCCCATGATGTAACTAGATATTTTCAGGTATTAGGTGGGACGGACAAGTTATCTCAGTCGAACAAGCTGTCTGAGTGTGAAAACAAGCTAGACGAACACGATTTTGGACAGTCAAGTCCTCTGAATTGAACTCTATATTGTCCTTTTATTGGAATAAGAATTGATAACTTCGTTGAGATATCTGTCTTTTGTTTTATAAGCCTTGAATTATCTTTTATAACGAGCACTATTGCTTGGTTTTTTTCCCCCTTGCATCACGTATTCTCAAGTCTCGGAAACAAAGCTGCCGATATCGATCTTGTAAATATTGTAATAGTGTCATTGCGGATGTCTTGGTCAGATGCGGGTAAATTCCTTTTTTCCCCTCGGAATTGCCGGAGTTTAGAAATTCGAGAGGGAGGCGAGTTCTGCAAGCGAGAACCGTGTAAGAAACTGCTGGCCGTGAGGCTGGTTGTACTTGTACAACGTCGGATTTTCGCTTGCAGAACTCGTTATTTGAACTTCTATATTCATCAGAATTTAAGGAAAAGAGACTGCTCATAGTCTGATATCTATACTAGGTGTAAAACAACAAAAACTGCGTATGAACTTATGTTATAAAATATCAAAACCATTGAGTTAGACCAGTCAACTCGTCATTTATAGGAGTATTTAGGGACAAACGGATATTGAATGCAATGATTATAAGTATAAGCACTTTTGACCAATAAAACTCAGGGTTCGACCGAACTCTTATGATTAATTAGTTATTTGAAAGAAATGCCCGCTAGATATACTTACCAATCAATACAGGTACTTTGTCAAAAAGCTATATACCTTTGTTTCTTTCACTCGACTTGTAAGGTTGCCTCACGTTTTCCAACAAATGATATGGACAAAGCTTGACTGACCTGTATTTTAGCTATGTTACCTGAACACAAACCAGTTTGACTAGTCAAACCGAGTACAGAACGCGCTGAACTGATGCATGGGTTTTAAGTTTCGCAACGAATACAGTGCATAGTGAATGATGTCTGAAAATTTTTATTGACCGTGGCTACGGCTACATGTACAAGTACTAGTATCGATCTACGTAGTCTTACAATAGAACGAAGTACTTATGTGTAGTGGCATGGCGGCTACTTGGTGGAAATAAAGTATCACTCGCCTACGTGTATTTCCTTTTGAGACAAAGCCTTCAATAAACTGTCAGTATAGCTATACTTGGGATTAGGTTTGAATAGACGGCAGCAAATTTCAAATAAAAACCGCCATGATTATTTCTTTCTCAATCATTAAATTGATAACTAAATGCATATTTCTTATGTATTAATTGCATTTTTTTAATTTGGCTGCAAAACCGAATAAAGAGTTCAGTTAAGTCCAAGATTTTAACATACTCTTCTAAAAATACCCTTAACTAAGGTCTATCCGTTTTTGCCTTCTGTCCACACTCTCGAGCTCCTTCAATGCAGAAATCAAAGTGCAGTTTCATGCAGGATTCAGATAAGGGAAATTTGGTGAGAACTGACAGTGTCAGAGCAAGGCTTTTTTGAAATTTAAATAAATTTCCGTGAACGTTGATTGCCGGCATGTTTCGAGAGATTTGATGGGTACTTCACTATATAACTATATAAAATCGAAACTCACAGCCTTCATGTATCCTAGTTAATATAGCCGACTGGTTAAGAATTAAACTATTTGTTGTAGGTTTTTTTTCGTTGTTTTCTTTTGTTAACTAGTGCTGAAGGTGCACAAAATGCAAGGTTTTGAAATCTAAATCAACAATAAACCAACAATTAGCCAATCAAACAGTCTCACAAACACCTGTATCAAACTAATAATGAGTACACCCTCGCGGTTTGTTCAACCTAAAAGCATCTTTGCACATTCTTTGATTTGTATTTTCCTTTTAAAGTAAGCCAGCTTTCATAACCAATCAGCTATACTAACTATCAGTCTCATCAAAGTAAGAACCGATCATTCACTTTCTTAAATAAAGATAAAGAATGAAACAGCCAAGAATATGACGGAAACGGATTCACTCGCAATTTTAACATAAAACACGCTGTTTACTTACCTTAGTTCCAGACCGGCTCACGATAAACTTTTGATGGTACTTTGACTTGAAGAACTAGTTGAAGTTAAAGTGTCCTTCACATTCAAAGAGAATTTGTTCTGAACGGTTTTGGAAAATCTTTTCGCAAATAAGACAAAAGGCTTTTGAAAACTGCTAAGGTGTATTCGGTCCAAAAGGTAAGCTGCCAAACATTAAATTTAATTTGTGCGATCCTCCGACAAACCATGCAAGCATGTTTTGACTGAACAATCGACGATTCGTTGTGTACATATATACATGTAGGTAGAATCAAAAAACGAAATACCGAACTAATTCAAGCCAAACAAAGCTATCCGAACTTTAAAGAATAAAAGCTGCGCCTTTCTTCCTCTGAAAGGTCCAGTTCCATATATACTTTCCACTAAGCTTCTCTTGAATTGGTTAGTTTTGAATAATTGATTATATATTGAAGATATATTTACCCATAATTATTTCAGCACGACAAACTCTCGCACACTAATCCGAAAGTTACTCGCACGTGTAACTAGGCAGTTTGGTAAACAATATAATCTCTTATCACAAGGGAGTCACGGGTCACAAAATGAATATTTATGCTTAAATAATTTGATTAAAACAACTTAGCAAAACCTCAAAGTTTGCAAAACGAGTTCATTGGGACAGGGACAGATCACTCTAAAGGTAAATATTTCATTTCTCTCTTCTTCGATTCTACGAATTCTTTATATAAAGTACGTTAATATTTCCTTATTTGTTTACTGAATGCCCTGTCTGTAATGTAGTAGCTTTCATATTATTTTACAGGTTTTCTTGACAGAAAAATTTGTTTATTTTAAAAACATTCATTTTCCATTCAAGTCAATCAGTGATAAAGTCGCTGATGATTAGTGTGTCGATTTGGGTGTTTTTGTGGTTGATTATAAAACTCAAAGACTAGGATTTCATTGAAAAGTCTTTTAGTTTATAATAAATCCTTCATGTTAGAGAACAACTCCGTGAGCCACTTGCAAAGAGAGAAGACGTTTCCCTTCTGAACAGGTTACTATGGACCGTCCGATAGTATCGGGTAAAACTTGGTATCTATATATAATTATATATAATGAATGAGTTCAGTTGAAATTTTTACTGCCTTGATGCAGTATCATAAACAATGGATTTCAAAACTAAAATCAAATTCACCACGCGTAACGTTACTAACTTGTTTATACCGCCCGCGTGACTGACGCTCATGTCTATTTTAACCTTTCTCTGCGCAATGATGTGGTAATACCTATCATTATCATAAACTGTTGACCCGAGTGATCAGGTGACTTATTAAGTATATTTCCTGAAGGTATCATAAAAAGATTACTTCATGGTTGGTGAACGCGTACGATATTTATTCACGAGTTCTGAAGATTCACTATAACGAACAAGTGAGCCCAGCGAAAGAGCAACTGCGAAGGCAGGAAACTTGATATGACTTTTGTCACTAGTGAAAAAATCGTATCAGCGCTATTCACTCGTGAAAAATCATTGTATGACCAATCACAACCAAGGAAAAATATTTGATGCGAACTTTATTTCAAGGTTTGCAAATAAACATATCTCAGTACTTTATAATAATATTCCATATCCCTATAATTTTTACAGTCCAAATATCCCATACCCCATTTATTTTTGACGCCAATATCTCGGTAATTCAAATTTGAAGTCTATATATGCAATAGAAATACCGAAGATGTTGTGTTTGTTGAGATAGTTTTGTCTACTCTGACACTAACAGTGAAACATAATTTTATTTTCTATAATCTAATAAACATTATGAAAATTGTAATTCTATAATGAGCCTTATAAAAACAGGAACTTGCCAAACAAACATTTTTGGCCTGTTATTCACGCTGACAAATGAAAAATACAAGCGCGCGTTAACAGGCAAAGGAAAATGATGCGAAAATGATGAAAAAAAAAATTCTTTGTGAAAATTTACATCTTTTAACACCCGATCTCCCGGCATACAGTTTCTACATCTCCCGTACCCCTAAAACTTTTCCTCAAACGTCCTCGATCGTCGGCTATAATTTTTTCTTCAAATGTCTTGTATCCCGGAAACCCATTACGGGGCCTCTTTCTTGAGTTTTGAAGCACTCAGCGTAAGGCGTAATCAAAAGTTTGAAAAATTTAGTTTGAAACGAGTTCCGTTTCATACATCTGGCAGTTCTTTGAGAAAACGTTAATGTAAGACAATGTATGTTTCTCACGTACTAAAATATAACTGAATAAAGTCATGGAAATACGTGCTTAGCCGCATCAATCATGCTTTAAAAGTTGTGAAAAAAAAACATTGTGACGAAACTAAATCCGAAATTGTAGAGTATCATTTACTTGACAAAGATATTCTCTACAGCCTTTCTGTCCCAATCTTCATGTTTGGTAATTGTATCTGAAGGAATTAATTATAAAAAAAAGGAGTTCGTATTACAAAGAAGCCTTTCCTACCGTTGTGTTTTACTGTAATATACCTTCAAACAACACCTTGGATATGACGTACAAGTCCTTCGCACTCTTTATAAAGGTTTAACTGAGTTGATCGAATTTTAAATGAAGCACACAGCTGTACCAGAAGTATTATAGCTCTACTGGTCAGACCAAGGAAACGTGTACAGTTAACAGAAAAAAATTCAAAATCCTTCGCGAATTTTCCTTAGTCCAGTTGAGAAAAGCTTCGTGTTTCGGCAAACAAGTCAAAACAAAAATAGATCATTCATTTGGCCTGTTGCGGCATTATTGCTTTTTGAGCTAAAAAATCCTAAACCATTTAGTTGTTTGGTGTGATATAACTTTTTGTTTATGTGCATTAAACGTGAGCGATACTGCGATAATTTGTTAGTTGACGCGTGTAGGTTTTGCAATATAGTTAAATTGGTTAAAACTGAATATTTCGCAACGCATTAATTGGAATGTTTGTACAATTTACTGCATTGCTTGTCATGTCACGAAAATTCAAGCCGGTTTCAATATAGTAATTCTATTGTTTTGATCTTTTTATAACCCCTGAAAAATGCTCCACGCGAAACTTTTTACCACTGCTCGCGAGTGATGTATTCGATTATTGCTATTTTTACCCCTCACTGTAAATATAAGGTATTGTTTATTTTTATCATATACTGTTGTTGGTTGTGTTGAAAAGAAAATTCGAGATCTTTGAGCAGACTCGTGTTTTTGTAATATAGGAAAAATCCTATTGAGATGAAGAGCTCGAAGTCAAAATCATCAAAACTATATAAACTGTCAATATATAGGGAATAATTAAAAAATCAAAATATCGTCTTGTCGGCAGTCTATTCGGAAAGTGACAAAAACTAATGAAAGGCTTAGCTTGCAAACCGAAGAAACCAATACGGAGTTGTAACTAAGCTACTTTGAGGATTAGTATTTGTTCAAGCAATATTTTACCGAAAATGATTAAATAATGCTTTCAAGCTGTCAGTCGCTCTCGCCATTTCTAAGACTTTCATGGCTGTTTACACCTTCGAATCTACGTTAGTCAAGCGTTCAGTAGCGTTGTGTGTCAGTTTAAGGCCTTTTACAATTAGGCAAACTTAATATTAACATATGTTACAAAGCCAAAGGCAACTCGAAATGGAAAAAATGTACTTTGTTTTTAAGAAATCAAGATTAACTCAAGAGTATTTCACTACAAATAAAAAAATAGTTTCTCGGAGCCTCATTGATCCTTAACGGTCCCGGCATTGTATTTTGTCTGAGTGCAATGGTTTTGAGCACAGAGGGCCCAAAATATTGAGACAAAACCACACGAAACAACTTGTCCCAAAACAACAAATTTTAATTAGGAGAACCAAAACTGTTAATCGCTCGGAAAATAATACTAGTGAATATTTGCCAAAAATCTTTCTTCATTGTACAGTTACTATTAAGTACCACGGGCTGTTAAAGAGTTTGCTGGAAGAAAGTGGCTGAGACATAGTTCGCCTCTGTTTCTTTTGCTTGTAAGCATCTCGTAAAAATTGTAATTGGTAACGTAGGGAAGGGGATAGTAGTCTTCAGAACAATTGACATATTATAAACACCTTCTTCGCTCAACGCTCGCACGATTATGTGGCAAATTTTCGTCCCTCACTTATCCTCGTCGATAGAACTAAACTGCTCGTCTAGCCTGTCCTAAGTGATTTGGTCTAAAACCAAAACAAAATGCAAGTGGATGGAAATGACTTGTTTGTTTCAGTTGGATAGGTAAAAAAAGGAATTGCGCAACGATAGTGGTGTGTCTTTACACGGAAGTCATTTTCCACTTTAGCCTGTGACCGGCCCATTTTGAAGCATAGTCTATAATAACTTGTACATAATTTTCAAAACTTTGGAAAATTGATTTGAATGAGTTTTTTTTTCTACAACAAACTGATCCGGGTTAAAACAAATATCATGAATAATCATTCTTTGCATATCAGTATGCAAATTACAGTTAACGTAAGACAATTGATGTTTTTCACGCATTAAACAACACTCAACAGAATAAACAAGAATAAAGCATCTCACGTGTAGAAACAGTAGAACAAGGCTGAGAAGTTTTAATTCCAAAACATCATAAATCTAAACCTAAATTAGTGCGAATATATATACATTATACACTCGACTAAGCTATTCCTTCTCTTCATTAGTAACTATCAAGGAAATAATTATAAACATAGGATTTCGTATTACAAAGAAACTTTTCCTACCGTTGTAATTTACTCTAATAAGCCTCCAAACAGCACCTTGGAAATGTAGCACACGTCCTTCGTACAACTCTTCTTAAAGGTTTGACTGAGTTGATGAAGCACACACCTATACCAGATGTAGAAATATTCCAGTTCTACCGCTGGTCAAACCAAAAACGTGTACAGTCAACACAGAAAACTCAAAAGTTTTCCTCTACGGGATAATTTTCTACAGTGCAGCTGAGAATAGCATTGTGTTTCAGCTAGCAAGTCAAAACAAACTAAAAATAGAATACAGTATTGATTTGGCTTATTGCAGCATTATTGCTTTTTGGTTGTTTTAGTATATGATATTTATATACACATCACACGTGGGAGTTGATTTGAATGAAAATTGGTCATGTTTTTTCTGTGTAACGAATTTCTAACCAGAAACAAATCAAGGTGCATGGAATCCTTTAATAAACGGGGTTATTCTAAACTCTAAGTAACTACACCATGCAGTATATTTCATATTGACTTTGTACCCTAATGATTCCCTTGTTTCTCGTATTATCATATGACGTATGTAAAACTATCGTCGATATGCATAAACTTCTGCACATATACAATGGAGGTATATAGCAAAGACATATAATAAGTGTACTTTTCACAACGTATCAAAGTTCTGGTTATACTATGCTGCTATAGCTAGCGTAAGAAACTGTCACTATCTGTTAGAAAGAGCCAATAAATTACTAAATAAAATAAAGCATTTGGACGAGCCAAAATGAACACTTGTTTAGATCAACAATAAGTATCAGTATCATAAAGATAATAGATGATATAAAGAATAGCTACTATAGACAAGGCAAATTGAAGACCTTATCCAATTTTGCGCCTTCCAGAAATAAAATTAATCTTACATTACTATTTTTTTTGAGGTCTGATAATGAGAGATAAGAAGAATCTAGAACTGGTAAGAATCTAGTAACTGGACCACGGACTGCCGGTGTTTGAAGACCTCGCATACCGCTAGATGAAAAAAATAAACAAACCCGTATTTCCTAGCGCCTTTTTATTGCTCCGGACAACTAATCCACTGCATGTTAAGTCGGAAATAAATTATCAGGAAATAAGAACAATGTGTGGTTGAAAGTCCAAAAAAGTTTAAAAACAGCCTTGCAGTCTTCGTCGAAAGTTACTGGTTCTTATGAACAAAAGCTTGTATTGATAATGAGACCCAGTTAAAGGCCGAAACGGCTTTCCATGGCTGCTAACATTAGGGCTCACGAATGGTCCCCAAAAATTCGGATGTGTTCGCAATTTTAAGGCAATGCTCCAATGCTCGTGCAGATTGTTGATGCGTGCTCGCAGTGTGTTTTACAATGTGCTCGAATGCTCGATTCGTTTTAAAATAAATACGCTCGGTCTTGCATATATAATTTGGATGCTCGCCAAGGACCATTCGGGGTCCACGATTCCACCGTGTGGCTACACGAAGGGTTTTAGTTGTGCGTAACGTTGCATGCGATCTACGAAGCAGATCTACGTCGCTCTAACCAACTATCAGCTACGTACGGGGCTAGCTGGGAGTTTGGTCATGGGATGTTAAGGACAGTAGAGCTTGGCCCGAACTTAGAAAAAAACATGGAGTGTTGTCCTTCAGTGGCATATGTATGAATACAACATATAGATTCGAGTGAAACCTCACGAATCTATATGCTGCACTCATACTTATGCCACTGAAGGACAACATGCACTCTGTGAAACACCCATATTCGATCAAATATGAACAATTCAGTTTAATCAGGGCGAAAATGAAAATGAAACATATCCGTGATTTAAAAATTGATGCTTATCTAGTACTTAGTTCCTCAGGACCAAAATGAGTCGGGAAAATACCCTTCGTAGTAGCTATAGACTGAGATTTCTTAGAAGGAACCTAAACTTCCAAGAAATCACGTTCTTAGAGCCGTCGTTTACTGTCGGTTTCTTCTTATGAGTTGGGGCACATGCACGTATTTATTAAAACAATACGAGAAAGAAGTTTGAGACAAAGGTAAGAGCTAGAGTTAGCATCTTCTAATATTATTTTAGGGGTTTGAATTGTCAGTTTCATCACAGAATTGTTAGGTCTAACACTGTTGAGACATGAGACTTAACGTCACCGTACGACAAACTCTATTTCCTCAATACTTCAAGTAGAAATTTGTTAACATTAAACAGTTCCTCAACTAGCAACACTCTAACTGCAGCTTCATAACCAATGAACATACTGGCAAAGATTCGTGTTTGTTGTTAAAGCTAAATACGAATACTGAAGACTTCGGTAGCCGTTTGTGCTGTATATGCGCATATAATATAACTTTGCAACGTGTATCGACCCACACAAAAACATCACCTATATGCTTATGATTTCTTAGCCCTCGGTTTTTGTCAAACCTTGATTCTCATACACGCAGCATTCTGCATTGCACATAGTTAATGACAGAAGGGTCTGATTTTATTCTGTGATTAGCTCCGTACTGTGTGGACACTACTTCCATTCTTACGAGGAAAGCAGTTTCAAATAAACAACGCGCGCGATTCGCACAATTAACTGCATTCAGTGACGAAGTACAAAAAAATCAGCCAACTCAAGCAAGTGTCAGCCATACCTAGAATAGTATGCAGTTAAGGACAAAAAGTTCGAGGTATCTGAAAAGAAAAAAAGAAGTAAGATATTCAAAATTTTAGTTAGTTCTCTAAGTTCTTTGTATTAGCTCTTTATTTCCAAGAAATGTGACAAAATCAATGAAATGCTGCGGTGGTGTTTCTTTAAAAAACAGTTTGGTATAAATATTTTGTTATATAAGTTACTCTCAATTTTTATAAGAACGTCGAGTTTTATAACTGAGGCTGAAAATTATTAAATATTTTGAAGATTTCAGCATCAAATGTCCTTCAACATGTTCTTCTACTAAGGTGCAAGTGTGCATAATTTATGAAATGGTCGATACCATGGATAATAGCTGAGGAAAGAGTTATTTCCGGCGTTAGTTGTGCAATATCCTAAATAAAAGTTCTTCGCCATTCCTCAGCCTTAATATGCTCTTAAATTTTTCTTAAACTTTAGAAATTTTTTAGTCTCATGTTTTTATATATTAAAAAGGTTCTTTTGGAAAAAAGACCTTATACACCGAGGGAAGATTCGAAGATACTAGTTAACGCTTCGGGTTGTAGTCCTTTGTCAGGGTAAATAAAATAACATTCTGATTTGTTTCGGTTTGAAAACGCAATTTTTATCCGCTTTTGCCTTCTGTCCACACTCCTCTTCCATGCAGATGTCAAAACATAGTTTCAGGATTCAGATCGGGGAAATTTGGTAAGAATTGACAGTGTCAGAACAAGGCTTTTTAGAAATCAAAATGAAGTTAAGTGAACATTGGTTGCCGCCATGTTTGAAGGGATTGATTGCATGAGTATCTGAAACTAATATCGAAATTCACAGCCCTAAATTATCGTATCAAATACAAACCACATGCATTTTCTTAAATGAAGATAAAGAATGAAACAATCAAGAAAATGACGAAATGGATTTACTTGCAACTTTAACAAAATCGTCAGTAAAATTTCGAAAACGCTCTTTGCTTACCTTCGTTTCAGACAGACCAGCTCACGATAAACTCTCGATGGTACTTCGACTTGAAAAAACCCTTGTGGATAGTTTATTTAAGGTTCCAGAATCTTTCGCATATAAAGTTGAAGAAGGTGTCGCATATTGATTTTATCCTCAAAATACGTCATATCTATGCGTTAGGGGGTTGGGACGGAAGTTGCGGAATGGTGGCAAAGGGGA
>JAOBRD020869516.1:0-12912 GCA_027575215.2 Hydrozoanthus sils | reverse complement strand
TTAGGGTATCAGTTTACTGCTGCATGTTTTTAGGGTATCAGTTAACTGCTGCATGTTTTTAGGGTATCAGTTTACTGCTGCATGCTTTTAGGGTATCAGTTTACTGCTGCATGTTTTTAGGGTACCAGTTTACTGCTGCATATTTTTAAGGTATCAGTATACTGCTGCATGTTTTTAAGGTATCAGTAGTCTGCTGCGTGCTCTTTAGGGTGCCGCTATACTGCTTTAAGCTCATTAGTGTACCAGACTTTCTGGTATATTGTTGTGTTAAAGTGAACCATTTAAAACCTAAATATTTTTAAAAATATGTTTTAGGGAGGTTTTGTGCACTATGCACAAGAGAACTTTAATATACTTTTATGCACTACAATAGTTGTTAATTATGGATCACAAGTACAGAGATCATTGTTAATTTGGTTGTTTTCAAGCTTTCGAAGCTAGTTTGCGAACGAAAAAAATACTAAATGTAACGTTTTCGGATTGTTACAGATTGTTAAAATACAGAGACCATCTGTACATTCTCTTCCTCTGTTGATATCCCCCTCCTTTCCCACTCTTACCCCCTAGTTGTTCAAGAGTCGATAATTTAGCACTAACCCAGGTTTAAATCTTAACAAAATCTATTGGTTGTCATGGTAATTAACCCTGGATTAGGGCTAATCCTCATTTGAACTGACTTGGCCCTGGTGCATAATAAAGTAATATTTTTCAATGGAGCATTTCAATAAAGAAAGTGGGAGAGATGTATCCTCCTGGAATGTCAAAACTGCATCAATAAGTCAAAAGTTGAGCCTTCAAACAGTGTTTGCAGCAAAGTTAGTCTTTTTAAAATGAAAAAAATCCTAGTATCTTCCATAAACCCAAAAACATCCGTTTGGTCAAAATTTTAGACTCCCAAACAATTCAGAGCCCCCATTCCATGATAGTTCATGCCATCAAAATGTGAGAGTGGGGTCCTTGGTTACAAATACTTTAAAGAGTTTATGAAGTCATATTTTTTTATCATAGGAGAGGAATAGCAGAAAACAAATTTTTGTCAAAATATTTTATGGTTCTCAGGGTTTAACATTTTAATGTTTTTAACTATTGGCGTCACAACTCACAAGTGTTACGGACAAATTTGCTGCTAATCCATAGCCTTTAACTTGTGGGGGAGTCCCCTTGAAAAGTGGGTAGGGTACTCGACGGATGGATTTGAAAATGACCCCTAAAGGTATGCGTAAGTTAAGAGAGAGGCAGATTTCGTACCCTAAAAGGTATGACCACATTTAATCAACCACAACTTTGGTGTAAATTTACATTGAATGCCATATATTTGTCCGGCCCTAAAAGGTACGTAGTCAGCAAAGAACCTAAATTAGGTATGCAAGGACCTCATTTTCGACCTTAAAAAGTCTGCCGAGCACCCCTATTACAACTTTTCAAAGAAGTTCCCCAACCCCCCCCCCCTTCGGGGAGTTTTTGGCCTGATGATGTAACCTGGCTGAGGTTGATAGATAGTCCAAGTTTGGCTAAAATTCATTTAAGGGTTGGAAGCAGAATTTTAAAAAGATGCAAATTTGTCATCAGTTGAAAACATAAAGCAATTATATCAAGAACCATAAAAGATTTTGACAAATTGTTCTCACTGCTATTCCACATTTAGTAAGATCAGATTATCCACTGAGGTAATAAAGATTTTCTTTTTATAGGCGTTTTCAGCCTCAAACAAAAGGTCACTTAAACTATAAATGATCCTTTATGAGGTTAATGCTAGTTGTTCTGAACAAAAATGAGATAAGAACCCACAAGTGAAAGGCTTGCACGATGTTCAGACCAAACATAGCTAGATTTGCACCACCAGACAGGTCCGAGATTTCCCAGTAAGGAATGAATGAGATTTTAATCTACATGTTTTTTTAATTGATTTTATGTGTGTGTGTGTTAGATTTATAAAAAAGAAAGAAAGCAAATGGTACAAAGGTATATAATGCCCAAGGGCGACCAAGATTAATGTCAATTAGATATGTCAAAAATTTTATCCTTAATCAGTAACCGTACTTGTGTTTGAACTGCAATTGTCCATAGCAATGGTTTCCATGGCAGACTCTTCGTTGCCACTTTCGAACACCGTTTTTATTAGCGTTTGCACGAGAGTTGTGGAATATTAACAAAATACAAAACTGAAAACTTGGCACTAGAGAAAAAAAATGATTACATATTCATGATCATGTAACCCTTAAAAGAGACAAAACTGTTTTGGGGGAGGGGTGGGAATAGGAGTGTGGGTCTAGTTTTACAAAATACCGTAGTTCTTCTAATAAGCCCCATGAGTACTGCTTATTTTATTTCAAAACGGGGCTTATTTGAGACAGAGGGGGGAACATGTTTCCGAATTTTCTACATTTGCTCAATTGCCATGGTAACTGATTTCTACTTTTCAACAATATTCATCATTAACCAAACAAATCTTAGTTCTCTTGGGTGCTGAGCAACCTTAATAGAAGGCTAGACAGAAAGTGTTTTGTATATAACATAGAGGGAAAAATTACTTTGAGCTGATGGGGTATTTTTTCTTAATTCAGGGCAAAATTACTTAGCGCTGATTGGTCGCTGGTATACTTCCTAAAATTTCGAAAGATTTTTAGAAAATTTATCCTTAGTTTTACTCGGCCCCATGCGACTATATTAATTAATGTTATCCTTCTTATAGTTACATAATCAAATAAAAGATTGAAAACAAAACTTGCCCTTTTATCTTTGCAACATGATCATAAAAACATCAATTAACCACCCAACCCATATTAAGCCCCAAACCCTGCCTTCCACTGGAGTCTCACAATAATGTTTAAGTTTTCGAGTATTTGTAATATACATTTGCCAGATTCAGCTCCTCTATGCTTTTGATTCGAGGTTCGATTCTCTATTCATAATAATAATAAAAATAATAATAGTAATCATAATAATAATAATAATAATAATAATAATAATAATAATAATAATAATAACAATAACAATAACAATAATACAACTTCATTGCAAAGGTCACAGCTCAACCTGGAACCGAAAGCATGTAAATACACTTTTGTTACACACTGACGAGACAGACACATACTAAATAAAAATAATAACCAATTATCTTTCAACTCATTAAAGTCACGTCACGTTATCTTTAACTGGTTTCCATGGCAACAACAGCAAAGAAATGTCAAAACTGCAAAACTGATGACAGCTAAATGCTGCAAACAATTAAAAATAACGGGAATTCGCTTGGAAAGGTAGTTGCACATGATCATCTATCTCATCTGGTAATCAATAAAGTTAGTTATACTGCCATGACAACCACTATCAATAATCCAAAATGATAACCATCAGCCAAATTTTTGGATTTTGTATATTATTTTGTTTAAAACAACTGAAAATAATTAGACTATATAATTTTCAAACATGTCACAGCTGTAGGCTTTTTCTTTTGCATGTGCTGTTTGTGAAACTGTTTTACAATGTGATTTCCTGAATCACTTATCATATCGATTACAGCTTGAAGGTTTTTCTTCTGTGATTTTCTTTTAATTTTTTGTACTGTATATTTAAGCTTAATACATCCCTGAAAGTAATGTCTTGTGAAGTTTCTTTATTCTGTGAGTTACTTCGTGTCTTTCGATTAACTTTACTCATTGAAGGGTTTGTAACACTGGCCATGTTTCTTCAGCATGAATTCTTAACACACTTGATGACCAGCAATCGTGGTTGGACTTTTAAAACGTCCTGTGAGAGCTCTTCTATTCATTCCTTTTAAAGACTTTAAGTGCCTTTTTTACATGAAATATTTTGTAACAAAAATTTATGGTCAAAACTTGTTATGGATCTCGAGATAATAACATTGTTTTCAACTGATGACGTCAGTTGCTTTTCAGGCAGATTTTCAATTGAAGTCTGCTGCAAATCCTTTAGCTTTGGACGAAAACTAATAACGTTTTGAAGATGACCTCGGGATGCATTATCAGCCCAATTTTGGCTTAAATTCATCCAAAGGTTATGTTATGGATAGGAAGCAGATTTCAAAAAAATAAAAACTTGCCAATACAACAATGCTGTTGACATCAGTTGAAACATTAAAGTGCCTATTTCATTGCTTTATTGACGATTTGGGGTTATTTTTCAAACAGTTACCAACAATTATTCGAAGAAAAATCGAGGAAAAAGTAAAATGTCTGGAGGGGAAAGCCTTTAAAGACATTAGAAAAGCGCTACTGGGTTTCTGTTTTGAAAATACCGCGTGAAATAAAAAGACTAGGTCGAGTTTCATCACTTTGATTGTTGATGTCAGAGTAGTGAAGCACTTTGAGTAATCAACATCAATATCGAAGAGTTATAGAAACGTTTCTCTTTCGGTCTAAGAACCGTAGAATGCCATTTTATGAAAAGATGTCATAAACTTTAGTGAAACAGAGCACTCTCCCAGTGATCTGCCAAGAGTTTGTATAACTTGCAAGATTTGCTAACATGGCCACTCTCCTTACTCCGACGTAAGCCTGAAATTAGGTATCAGCCTTTTCTGGCGAATGAAAAATGACGTCTAGTCGAGACTCTATGGAACTTTTGAAAATCCGATCAAAAATTAAGAGAAAGAGGAATACACGAAATTACCCCAACAAAATGTTATTTAATGTCTAAATATTCTTTAGAAATCAATAAACCAGTGAAATAGGCACTTTAACAATAGGTCAAGAACCATAGCCCATTTTGATAAAGTTTTTTTACCGTTGTCCTCGTTAGAAAGGTCTATCCGCTGACATTGCAAAATATTTCATGTCAAAGGCACTTTAAGGTGCCCATGAAATGAAAAATTTTTTTACCTCAGTGGATAGACCTTAGGAATAGCGGTGAAAAAATTGTGTCCAAATCTCTTATAGTTCTCGAGATATTAACGTTTAATGTTTTTCAACTGATGACGTCACTACGTTTACAGGAAAATTTGCATTGTTCTTAAAATCTGCTGCAAATTCATAACTTTTTGATGAATTTAAGCCAAACTTCGGCTGGTGATGTTTCTCAACGCAGATAGATCATTAGTCAAAGTAATGCCATCAGATTACGACACAATTTTTTCACGGCTATTCCTCATTTGGCAAAGTCTATTCACTGAGGTAATAAAACTTTTCACTTCATAGGCACTTTACCTCACTGAATGAACAGTGATATTGGTTATACTTTCAGTTTCCCTCCTGTATAGGTTCTTTTGTGTATTTTTATTTTTCTTGTGTCACTTGTCAGGGTGGTCATGTCTGTAAGGTTTCTCTCCAGTGCAAGTTTTTTTGTGTATTTTCAAATTCTTTGAAACACTGAATGACTTGAGACATTGGATGCTCTTCTACGGTTTCTTTTCTGTGTGAGTTCTTTTATGCCTGTTCAAACTACCTAACTGAGTGAAGGACTTGTGACATTTGTCACACTTGTAAGGTCTTTCTCCAGTGTGATTTCTTTTGTGTATTTTTAATTTATATGACGCACTGAATAACCTGTTACATTGGTCACACTTGTAAGGTTTCTCTCCTGTGTGAGTTCTTTTGTGCATTTTCAAACTACTTGAATCAATGAATGACTTGTGACACTGGTCACAGTTATAAGGTCTCTCTCCTGTGTGAATTCTTTTGTGTACTTTCAAATTACTTGAAATACTGAATGACTTGTGACATTGGTCGCACTTGTAAGGTTTCTCTCCTGTGTGAGTTCTTTTATGCCTGATCAAACCTGCTAAATGACTGAAGGGCTTCGAACATTGATCACACTTGTATGGTTTTTCTCCTGTGTGAATTCTTTTGTGATTTTTCAATGTGCATGACTCAGTAAATGACTTGTGACATTGGTCGCACTTGTAAGGTTTCTCTCCTGTGTGAGTTCTTTTGTGTATTTTCAATTTACTTGACACACTGAATAACCTGTTACATTGGTCACACTTGAAAGGTTTCTCTCCTGTGTGAGTTCTTTTGTGCATTTTCAAAGTACTTGAAACAGTAAATGATTTGTGACATTGGTCGCACTTGTAAGGTTTCTCTCCTGTGTGAGTTCTTTTGTGCCTGATCAAACTACCTAACTGATTGAAGGACTGCGAACATTGGTCACACTTGTGAGGTTTCTCTTCTGTATGAATTATTTTGTGTATTTTTAATTTACACAAAACACTAAAGGACTTGTGACATTGGTCACAGTTGTAAGGTTTCTCTCCTGTGTGAATTCTTTTGTGTCTGATCAAACTACCTATTTGATTGAAGGACTTCGAACATTGGTCACATTTGTGAGGTTTCTCTCCTGTGTGAGTTATTTTGTGTACTTTCAATTTACACAACTCGCTGAATGACTTAGAACATTGATCGCACTTGTAAGGTTTCTCTCCTGTGTGAATTCTTTTGTGTCTGATCAAACTACCTATTTGATTGAAAGACTTTTCACACTTGTCACACTTGTATGGTTTCTCTCCTGTGTGAGTCATTTTGTGTACTTTCAATTTACATAGAAAACTAAAGGACTTTTGACATTCATTACACTTGTATGGTTTCTCTCCTGTGTGAGTCATTTTGTGTACTTTCAATTTACACAACTCGCTGAATGACTTAGGACATTGATCGCACTTGTAAGGTTTCTCTCCTGTATGAAGTCTTTTATGCCTGATCAAACTCCCTATTTGATTGAAGGACTTGCCACACTTGTCACACTTGTATGGTTTCTCTCCTGTGTGAATTCTATTGTGTATTTTCAATTTACATAACTTACTGAATGACTTGTGACATTGTTCACATCTGTATGATGTTTCTCCTGTGTGAGTCCTTCTGTGTTCGTGGAAGCTATCTGAATGACTGAATGACTCATTACATTGTTCACAATTGAAAGATTTCTCTCCTGTCTGAGTAATTTTCTGTTTGTTTAAATTGCCTTTGATACCAATTGACTTATGATATTCTTCAGACTTGCCGGATTTCTCCCCTTGATGACCCTTTTTATGTGCAATAACATAGGCTATATCACTGAATGACTTGTCACATTTTTTGCACTTGTAAGATGTCATTTCTGCAGTTGTTCTTTTTTGTTTGGTCGGAAAACAATTCAAGCTTTCTTTTGTGACCCACAGTGCATTCAGTGTCCTGACCAGTTTTATCTACTGCACTGTTTATCTGAGTTCCAACTCAACTCTTTGTTTCCTGTCCTTCTAGTTTAGAATCATTGATCCCTTCAGCGACAAGGATTTTATTCTTCAGTGGTGAGTTGCACTAAATTTTATCCAAAAAGAACAATATTGTCATTTTTGAATCAAGTTCCTTCCATTCATCTTGCCTGACATTTCCTAAAAAGGAATGTGAAAAAAAGCCAAGGAAATTAAAGTTTATAAGCTATTTAAATTTCACAGATTGTCACTAATAAGTTTTTAGTCACAAAGATAGTAAAAGAAATACTCTTAATATGGAAGACTGAAAATAAACTTCACTTTTTGAAAACTGCATTTTCAGTTGAGAATATGTCATGGCATGTAGAAAAGTTGTTGAACAACTAAAGCTACAAGTTTTCCAGTTTTTACTGTTTCATAACCCTGCAGAGAAAGTGTCACTGTTAGGGGGTCTATCATCATTTTCATCAACATAATAATAATAACATAATGATCATCATTTACTTTACATCAACATTCACTACATTTAGGGAAGACGCTGCTGGTTTGCTGCCACTTTACTCTATCTAGGGCATCATTGGCTTTGCAGCCAGACTCTAAAGTCTAAGTTTTGCCTATTATTGTACAACCACTACTCTTCTGCATAAAAACCAGAAATTGAAAGTCTTAATGTTTCCCACACACTATGAAGTGCTAAGAAGAATCCATGACAATGTTATTGCATAATCATGGCGGGTAAACGGCTTTCTTGACGCTCTCTTCTACTACTGATTCATTTCACGTTCCTAAACTGTACCACCTCAAACCTGAACGACAATCACTTAGTTATTGTGGACTATACTGATATTCCAAACTGTCCACCAAATCCATTGAGAAATCAGCCGGATATTTAGGTATCTAATCATGGATCTATGAACATGTGCTTGACGATCGCATCTGCCCCAAAACAGATATTCCTACACAGACAAGTATCTTACACATCCACGTCACTGACTACCTTCAACCCAGTTATTATGATCCTAAGTGTATCTACAATATCATTTCTGGGAAATCAGGCCGCTCATTACTACTTTGGGAGTCAAACCCGAAACCAAACGAACCATCAACAGTCTAACGCTAATACTCAAGATGACACTGACTTTGATCCTTCTACGAATTTCAGTCTCCTAACAAAAAGCCTCAAGATAATGCAACTCGACATTCGATCTATAAGAAATAAACTGGATCAAATCAAGCTTCTCCTACAGAATCGAAGCTTTGACATCTTAGGCCCTAACATGGTTAGATGACACTTGGTTGGACTCGGAATTAGCCATAACTGGCAATAGTCTCTATCACAAGATCGGAACCCAACCAAAATATCTGAACCAGCGATTGGAGGTGGCATGTTTGTTTACACATGTAAAACTCTCTCTGTAAAGCGCCGTTACGACTTTGAATCAAGTGAATTAGAGCAGATAAGTCTGGAACTCAAACAATATTGTTCTGCTCCTTTCTTGTTATTATGCTTTTACCGCCCTCCCAATACTAATTTTGCGTTTTACGACGTCTTCGAAAACATCGTGGAAAGTATTTCAGCTGAAAACAAAGAGGTTCACTTTGTGGGTGACTTTAACATTGATCTGCTAATGGAAAAAGATAGCTATTCAAAGCGAACAAAACACTTAATGGAAAATCTTGGATTTTACCAAAGGATCAAAGATCCCACACGAATCACAGATGAATCTAAAACACTGATTGTGACAAAACAGTTGAGATTCTTGTACAACTTCTAAAAGTAAGGACTTCCACTAGAACCGTGATTTGTTATTGTAGTATGTGCCGCCTTGCTTTCTTTTTGTCCTCTTGAACGTTTCTTAAATTTCTGTTAAGAAACCCATCCTATTATTAAAATTACTCCACAAAAGGAACTGTTTACTTAGATTCATATGAAAATTGTAAACAGCTTTAGGTGGCTGTGCCAGCAACTCAGTTGTGACAACTTTCCCCGAAACAGTAAAATTACCATAAAAGCTCTAATGATCCCCCCTAAGGGGCTTATTCATTTTTAGACCTTTCAGACTGGGGGCTTTTCAGAGAGAGAGGCTTTTTTCTAAAAATTGTCAACAACTAAAGACAGAAACAAAACACGAAGTCCTGTAAACCAAACACACTTAATAGCAACTGGTTTAACTGTGTTCCTCTGGTGTTATAATCACCACTATTCAAAAACTGAAATATATAAAACCGTTGACGTAATATATTTTTGACTTGATATGCCTTATGTTTTAGCTTGTTCAACTTTACTGTACGTTGGTATGGGGGAAGGGGGCTTATTAAAGGGGGCTAAATATTTTAACTTCAACTTTATTCCACCACTACTTTACATTTATATAATGATTTTACAATGTTTTCTAGAAAATATATGTAGCGCTGAGGAGTCTACTGAAAGCATACACTGCTTATAACATGCAGACCCCCTTAGGGTAAATGTTATCATAGCTAATAAAGATTCATACATTCAGCTGTTGACCAGATTATTCAAGTAATATTTGAAAGTGATGAGTTTTCTTTGTTGAAAGATGATTGAAATCAAGAAGTATTACTAGAGAGTGCTGCCCTTTAACTGAATTAAAATATTTTTCATTTGTATTTTGGAATGATTTGTTGTTTTTGATTTTATTTTAAATAAAATATAATTGTTCCAGGTTGTTGGGCCAGTATAGGAAACTGAAAACTGCCCAAGTCTTGATCGTTTTGATTTTAAATCAGAATGTTTAGATTGTCTTGTATTATGGTGGTGAGTATCTTGATCGAGCCTAAAAAGTCCTTCAAATGAATCTGGTAATTGATTATTATTAATAGTATTTGAACATTAATAATGAGATTTCTAAGATGTTTATTTGATTGATTGTAAGTATTTTTTCTTGCCCAAACATGTCTGATGTATGGCTAAGATAATCTGAATTTGTAACTACTCTTATAGTCTTTTTTTTTGTAAAATTTGCAGTCTGTTGATGTTTGTCTTATAAGTACTTGCCCAAACAACATTTCTGTAATGTAGGTACGGGTAAATCATCGAATAGTATAATGTTTTTAGAGCATGTTTAGGAAGATAATATTTTATTTTATTTATAATTCCAACATTTCTTGATACTTTTGATGAAATGTGTTTATTTGGGGATTCCATGTTAAATGTTCATCAATTATTAGTCCTAGGAATTGAAAACTTGAAGCTCTATGTGGGGGGGCTTATTAGAACGTTTATGGTAGTCCTTGATTTTTACTGTTTCAGGAACCAATCAGAGCACATGAAAAATACTATTTCCTGGTTGGGTATAATTTATGCTAATAATGGATATATTCGAAAAATTGGTTTAAAACGTTCAACTTGTGTGGCATTTGCCTGCGCTATATTTCTTTTCTCCATCAAACTACTTTTACTGGGAATTGAAAAACAAGTCGATTATTCATGGTTGACTACAAAGTCTAAAGCAAGTAGCAGCCATTTAAAATACACAAAATCAAGGATCAGCAGGCTGCAGTGTGCTGATGCTGAAGGGGATGATGAAGCGTCTGAGTCAGATAATGAAGTTGCACAGAATGATGAAGCTTGCAAATCAGATGAGGCCAAAGGAGATGATAAAGTTGCTGAACATTGAGCAGTTTAAATATTAAAATACTGAAACATGAAGGTAAAATTGTAGTTATGTAACATGATATTATTATTCCTGATGATAAATTATGATTTTGATCTATTTTACTAGTGAGAATTGCATATTTATGCTATCTATATGTAACCTCTGGAAATATAAGAAAAACTATACCATAAAACCCTACTTTAAAGCCCTGGGCACAATTGCACAAAACCTGGATAAGTACTTTCTATTTTCAGCAGCAAAACTTTAATGAAAGTTGTTTGATACCATTTAAACCATTATTTTAGGAGCTTTCTACTCACTTAACAACTAGGGATATAGAAATCAACAAAGAGTAAAACAATCTTTGATTTATTAGTGACAACAATTAGCTTTTATCCAGTGGATAGCTTATCCAGGCTTCGTACAACTGGGCCCTGGGCTTTTACATCTTCATAAGGGGTTTTGGATGGGTGTTGAAGAGGGAGGAAGGGCGGGGGCTTATAAACAGAATAAAAACAAATTTCAGAACAACCAGTGAAACAGATCTGAAAAACAAATTAAAGTTAACCTATCATTACATCTTGAGTTCCATTTATAAAACATTTAAATTTGTGCATCACAATAAACGGAAAATTTACTTAAAAACATCTGTATAACCGACTTATACTACTGGAACAACTGTAACAGAACACAATGAAAGTACAAAACTACAAGCCTTTTCAATCGTTTTCAATTTGCCTGTTGGCTGTGGAAAAACGGTGTTTTTGGTAGCATTAACAAAGTTTATATTTGTATTTCAAGGTTCAGAACAATTTCATAGTTTCATTTTGACAAAGCAAGGCCACAGTAGCACCATCATGAACAGAGTTCATAGTAAAAATTTAACAGTCAACCAAACAGTGGAACAGAATTCATAGCAATGTTATATATGCATGAAACCATTTGTCTTTCTTTGGTATCATTGTAGTAATTGTTCTAAACTTTGCAGCCACTTGTTTATGTCTGTAGCATTCAATTAAAAACTTTGATGTTTAAAAAGAAATGCAAAAGGAAAACAATTATACAGTAGATGGGCTTATATCAGGAATAAAATATTCATTGGCAAATGAATGGGTTTATATCCAGGGGGGGGCTTTAAAGTGGGATTTTATGGTATGCATATTTGATTTGAATTCACCAGTATTTCTTAAGGGGGCATGCTGCTTGTCCTTCATAAATCGGATCCTGTTCTAAACTAGAAATGGTTTAACTAATTTTTGATATCCTGAACTCTAACCTAGGAACCAAAATCCCTTGTATGTCCTGTTCTTGACAAAATTTTTCCATGATTTGTACACCCTGTTCTATACTGGATGGTCTGAAACCATACACTGAACAGTGGCACATATCCCCCCCCCCCATCCCCAGGGCCCATAGCCACCATGAGGCAAATCAAGGCACTTGCCAATTGTTTCAACCATAATCTAAGCTGAGAGCAGCATATGACTTTATAAGAATGTAATACTAGTTTTGAAAAAGTCGTCGTTTATGCCACTGGTTCTTATAAATTCATTAACCTGCTATTTGTTTTGGAAATTTGTTTTTTTGGGGGCCAAAGGTTTCCTTGGACTTACAAGTGGCAAAAAGAATGCTCTTTCATCAAGCAGAAAGAATAAGCTACAATAATAATGTTCTTGTTCAACTCATTTTACTAAGTAAATGTATGTGAAAATGCCACTGGAGAGCACAGCCATGCAGGGCAAGCTTCTCCACATAAGCAAGTCTTCTCGACCACCTAGAGGTGACTGGGCTGGCTCCTTCTCATGCAAAGACAATGCACAATTTTCTCAAGATTTTCAACTAAATTGTGTTTTTCAAATTGGTGTGTCAGAGGCTCTATAAAGGTATTTTTACCTTTACTTTCATTCAGAATTCAATTCAAACTTTTACTTGTAGACTCTCCTTGACCATAGTTAATCTAGGGACTGGTTATAAAACCTAGCAAATTCAGAAGGGAAATACAAAGAATGTGCAAAGATGCTTTGTTGCAGGTTGAATGAGCCGCGACTGTGCTTATTCTTTGTTTCAGGTGTTGGTGAGAATGTTTTGACTGGCTACTTGTTGATTTGCATTTCAAAACCTTTTGTATTTTGTGCACGTTCAGGACTAGTA
>JAOBRD020869409.1:0-12912 GCA_027575215.2 Hydrozoanthus sils | reverse complement strand
CCCCGTCCCTCTTCCCCCACATGAACATCATTAAAATCCTGAACAACCTGAAACGTGTAGCAGAAGGTGTTTTCTACATCTCCAGTGAAACTCAAGAGTTCCTCTAAACTCTTTGCTAGAGATGGTTGGACAGTCGCCAGATCATGCAGATCCGGAGTCCCACCCTGCAGTTTCTTGTAAATGACCGGCGGGAACTGTGCATCCAGAATGACTCCATTGTAGATTGCTAGACCCAATAGAATACCAACAAGCTCAAACTCTTTTTCAGATTCAAGAGAAGCTCCATTTATCCACACACTTCTGCTCTCGCTCAGGTAGGTAAACATTCCGTAACCTGGAAATACATTTCAATGTATTTAATGTATCAAACAGAATTTAATGTGCTTTAAAAATATAAGTGTATAGTTGTCTCTGATTTAAAAAAATCGTTAAAATTTACCGAACGTTTCGGCTGGTACATCTGCCTTCGTCAGCGGTGATAAAATGTAAATTTGTCTTCATCAGCGGTGATAAAATGTAAATTTGTCAACTTATAAAACAAGAACTTCAAAATACCAATTAAAATCACTTGGAATTGTTTTGAGGACAAATGCTTCGGTAAACTGCGAGAATATTTGTGTGGTTATTCCCTGCACTTTTATCACAAATCGACCACGCTTCAAAAAAGATACGTCTGTCTGTTTACTGAAGTCTTGGTATTCAAAATAATTCCAAGTGATTTTAATTGGTATTTCTGGAATCTTCTTTTTATAGTTCACCGGTTGTCAACAAATTTACATTTTATCACCGCTGATGAAGGCAGATGTAGCTGCCGAAACATTCGGTAAAACTTGACAATTTTTTAAATCAGAGACAACTATATACGTTTATTTTCAAAACATTTTATCATGCTTGTTTGCAACTTTACTATATTTAAATGTATTAAACAAATGTTGATGAACTTAACTTTTGTATCAACGCTAAGATGAGGCAACGTTTCGTTGTCATATCGACAACATAATCAGGAAAAACTGAAAGTTTCGCTACTTCACTAAATGCTAATATATTTGATTTTTTTTCTTTTGTTTTAAAGTTTGACTCTGTTTTCATTAACCTATTGTTATCTTATTGTCGTGTGATAAGCGAATAGTTTTTTTCCAACGATATTAGCATGTAGTGAAGTATCAAACCTTTTTATTTGTCCAAATGTTGTCGACATGACAACAAAACGTCTCTTCTTTGCATTTTTATTAAATATAAATTTTAGTGTACATTTTAATGTAATAAAATAAACCAACAACGTTGTTTAGATTTTATACTGTACTGTAAAACTTTGGACAGTCAAAAGTATTTGAACGACCAATTTTTTCCTTGATGGTTTCTCTGTCCAAATCTTTTGCAAGTAATGTTTCATGTAGAAAATTTTACTATCTGATTTCATTTCAACAATGCAAGGTTAAATTGATCAAATCTGTTGTTTCATGGGTTTTACGTTGAGTATCTCCGGAAAGGCACATTCTGACAAAAGTGTTCATGTTGCAGAGAAAATTAAGGCGAAACTTGTTCTCATATACTAACAATTACGACTTTGCAAGTAGTTTGACATTGGCTCTGTTTTCAGCATTTTCCTATAAAAATAATTTTATGTGATTTTTCTTTTGTTAATTATTATAATGCGCATATTTTTTCTAAATTATTCTAACAAAATATTAGGAAGATCAAGAGAGTACTCTTGTTATTTTAATTAAACACGTTACATCACAACAGCATAGAAATTTAGTCAATCGTTGGACCGTCTGAATTCTTGCTAGCAGTGTTAATATCAATTAAAACAGTTGATATATAATAATATCAAATATTCTTTCTTTTAAGAAAGCTTTGAAAACCTTCTTATTAACTACCTAGTTTATAAAACTTGCATGCCCATGACTACCTTTTAAACAAACTGTATAAGATCTAAAAATACGAGGGGCTCCTCTCTTGGCAATGCCAACAGCTTCTAGGGGACTCCTCGCTAAGAATGTCTGTCTTTCTTTTTTCTTTTTAAATGTATATTATGTATATTGTATATTTTCTTGGCAAACAATAAAAATGAAAATGAACTGAAAATTATGAAACATTAACAAAGAAAAAAATGTTCATTTAAAGAGCACAAAGCACTACAATAGGACTTGTTAAAACATTTTATCGAAAATATATATAAATATTAAAGCGTTGTCTTGATAAAGTTAAAACTTAAGATATACAGTCAACAGATAAAAACCAGGATGTCATTTTAGGATAACTTATGGCTTAAATACCATGAAACAATAAATCATCGTTGAAACATAATTTTTATATTAACTAATTATAAAATAATAGTAAAATATATACAGTGTAATCTTTTGCTGCATGCATTGAAAGAAAAACAAATTTGGCACCTCCTATCATTCAATAACTTGGATCCATAGCTAGTTGCATTACAATGAACTACTGTATCTAATGCCATTAATTAAATTATAAAATCTTGTCAAGAAAAGGAATAAATGATCAGGAATACCTTCATCAAAGATGCAATCCACAATCATGTGGAAAAATTCTTTCTGTAGTCCCCCCATATCTAGCCCTTCTTCCCCTCCACCAATGTACTTTATCTTCAGTGGTTTTTTCAAATCTCCTTCCTAAACAAAACAATGAAAATTTTAACAAATCAAAGCATGGCTGCGTATTTAGTAACAAAGTCAAGACACCAGTTTCTAAAACTAAATAACTGATTATCGTCAAGTCATCATTATAAATAAAGTGATACTTTTCATTCATTATATTTTTATTATCATCTGCAATTCTTGAAACGAGATGTGATATGGGGTGAAGTGTGATTATTAAAACCTGCACCAATTTTAAATACAAACTGTGAGACTTTAGTAATAAATTTAGTAGATGTATATTGACATGAAGACTGCACCTTAGTGCTGATTTGGGCCAGAGTATCTTCAACCAAATGATCCCGGCGAATCTCCAAGACAAGAAATGGACACATTGCAGATCGGATGGAATCACCAATACTATTCTTTTTCTCTGTCTCTTCAAACACTTTTTGTGCCTGGTGAACAAGGGCTTGGTGAACAATGGCATTCTGGTATTCTGTCCTCATCTGCCACACTGCATCAATATGCATGACGCGCACCTGAAGTTAAACAATGGAACATACAGGTTACAATAATTATAGGTAAAGACTACACATTGTTGACTATTTGACTCTCTGATCACAAGTGGACATCAAACGTAACTATTTTAAAACTAAGTCTATTGTGGTCAATGAATAATCAAAAGTAAAAAAGAGAAATTTTTCCGAAAGTACTGGTTTTAAGTCCATGAAATTCCATACATGGTTCGAACTGTGAAAACAAAATTACTGGAGTTTTCCAGGGTAGCAAAATAATTTTTCCAGGACCCAACCCCAAATTATCTCTCAGTGAAAAAAATGACAATATCAAATTTTACTCTACCACAATAGCAAGGACTGGTATTAATATTAATCAGTTGTCTCATTCTGAAAAATTTACATGTAGCATGAAGAGTTTGTACAGTGTTTATACCCTTTTTGGACTAAAAATTCAAGGTCTTTTCAAGGACCTCCAAGGACATATTTTTCATTTTTCAAGGACTCTGCACATTGCAAAATTGAAGCACATGGCTTTTCGCAGAAAGACTGAATAGTACAAAACTTTTCTTTGGCCCTTAACATTCCAGGCATTTAACCAATCAGAGCAATGAATATAGCCAAGACTGTATATGTGCACAGTGCATTTGTTCAACATTCTGATCATTATGATCGATTTTATTTTGTTTTTATCATATGTGTTGAGCTACAGTACGTTTCTGCCAGTAGCACATATTTTTGCATAAGGCACGCTAGAATCTAAGTTGGGTGGAATTCGCTACAAATTTCAAGGACTTTCCTGCACTGACTGCAATTTTCAAGGACTTTCAAGGCCTTGAACTTTTATTTTGAGATTCAAAGATTTTCAAGTACTTTCAAGGTGTGTGCGAACCTTGTTTGTATACACTGCCCCTAATCCAAAAAAAAACTTCCTGAAATTTAGACTAAATACAAAATGTACAATTGTGAGCAAGATTCTTTGTAGCTCTTGTATTGTTTATTTTTTATGAGTTGAAATATAAGTCCAGGAGTATGGGAAACTAATTTTTTTCCCCATGAGTTTTCCAGGGCCCTAGTCTTAACTCCAGAATAAACATAAATTTACGCTTAATTTTTCTGAGCAAATTTTCCACCCTATTCTAGCCTTAATTGGGTCTGTACTACAATTATTAGTTTTTGGCTGTTTCCATCCTATTTGAACTATATTTGGGTCTGCCTGACTATTAAAATCCAGCGATTTTGTCACTTTCATCCAACTGGGCAAGTTTCTCTCTAAAGATATCTACTTAAGTGTGTACTTTTTCTGAACAAATACAAAATTTGTGTTTGGAACATTCCATTTTATACTACTATACCACCTAGCTGTACTAAATTATTGAGTCAGACATTTGAAGATATTTTCACCCTATATTATTATTCCACCCTATACTACTGTTGACTATTCAAGATATTTCCACCCTATACTATTATTATGCCCTATACTACTATTAGGTTTTTCATATATTGTCTGCCCTATACTACTATTTTGCCCTGTATGCTAATTCAGGAGTTAAGAGTTGAAGGAAAATTAAAAATTCCAGGAATTTTCCAGGTATTCCAGGAGTAGTACCAACCATGTCCATAGGTAAGCAGTGTTCTAGCTAGACCAAAACAGAAGGACACAGCACCCTGGTGTTTTTCCTTGGGACCCTGTAATCACCAGTCACCAAAATCAAGCTTTTATGATTTAAGTGGTCAGGTCAACACTCTGGATGTTTTAAAAATAACCCCTCTGAGTATTCTTAACTGGAATTGGCTTATAGAAGAAAGTAACATCTTTTTGCTCACTGATTTTGCTGATCTACAAGGATGGTGCAGAACGAACAGACATAAAATGGGAAGTGTCATGACAACAATTTTTTATATATTTTGTTTGTTCACATGTTTGAAGGCATCATTTAAAACTGACATTGGAGTCAGTTAACTTGAAAAATGCATGTTTTGAAAAAACTTTGTTTTTATCCTGGAAAGGGTGAGTCTGCTCAATATTACCAATCAGTTAAAATATATAAAACACTGAGAGAACTTTACCTTAACAAATGTTTATGTACCTACCTTAGAAGCAGGGTCCAAAAGAAAAGGGAATTCCAGTACATTATTCTCCTTAGTTCTCTCCTTTAGCTGTTTCTTTCTTGGCCTATGAAATTTAACAAGATAAGAAAAAAAACAGTCACATTAAACATGTTAAAAAATTGTTACTAAGACATTATATGTTATACATGACTTTGTTAAGGTCTTCAAGAACTTTGCAACCAGTTATATCGAAAAGTTGTGTGCAAAATCTTTCATTTAAAAAATATATTTGTTATGCTTGTTTTTTTTTAATTTTTCATGGTGATATATCTATTTTAATAGATTATGAAGAAATAGATTGAATTCCTATATAACAATTGAAAGTCCTAGTGCAAAAACATCATGACTTTGCGTGAAACACTTAATTCTCCCAATGGTTATGACGAAATAATTGGGGATAATGTAGGGAGAGTTGAAGAACATGATCAAAAGTCACTTATTTTAAGCTATTTTTGTCTGGTGCAAGAACAACATGACTTTGTATGAAATGCTTAATTCTCCCAATGAGATAACAAGGATAGTGTAGGGAGAGTTGAAAGCTTCATCAAAAGTCACTCAATTTACTTTTGCACTAGACCCTTTAATTACAATAACAACCATTGACAATCACGACCAAACCAAGATCTACTGCTACAATGTAATTGAACTCATGAATGGTTTACCCAGAATCAGTTGTCCTTTTCCAGTTCTCATACTCTTTCTTGAAATCTAACTTCAGGGAAAGCTCTTCATTGTAGAACTTTGAAAGAGGCACAACATTGTGTTTTCCATATCTGGCGGCATTATAAAGCAGTGACAATACATTGCAAATCTCAATCATTTGACTGTCAGAACACTGCTCCTGATGTATGCGATTCCCAAGGAATTTCTGAAAAACCTAAAATCAAATTTAAAAGTAAATATTCGTGTTAAGTACTATAATTTCTGTGAAATGAGGCATTTAGTTTATCAGCCCTGTAGGAGCTTCTGTGGGTGGTTAGAGGAAAATTAAATATGAAAATAAATATTCAATAACAAACTATTTCGGTGGTAGCTACTTTTTGTGTCTGGACAAAAACAATCATTTAGAAGGGTGGCCTGACAGCATTTATAAGCCAGCCATCGGGTTCTATTCTGTACAAAAATTGTCATTATTATTAAATATTTTTTCTACAAATCCATCTTGACACTTACAGTGTTAATAACACAAGGAAGAGTTTTACTACCTACATAGTATTTTATATATGTTATATGTTTATGTTATACTATTTTAATTATAGTTATTACATGAATCCATAAATTTTTAGAATCATTTTAGAATCATCTTTGAATTTTATATTTTGACTTTTATGTGTTCTATTTATCATTCATATACATTTTTTTACAGGACCCCAAGGACAAAATTGTTATACACTGATCAAACAGACTGCTTTTATGCTTGATAAGACTGATTACTGATGGAGGATCTGCTATTTCCAATAACAGATTCTCTCTACACATTTTCAGGGCTTGAAATTATTGATGGCAGTGCAGCAATTTGATGTGATGCCCGTCGCTTTTGCCGCAATGTCCAACAGAAATTTCGAATTTCACAGCAAAATTTTGCCTGTCTTTTACCTTACTGCCGCAGTGCCCTTTCTGTTGAGTCAATGTTAATGTTTTCTCAACTTATACTGAGGAACTGCCTTGGTGCCCTGCCAGAACAAGATTTTTTGAGGCAGAAATTGTTGTGCCCTCTCAAACGGCCAGATCAAGGCCTGCATTTTTATGGACAAAATTTAGATGACTATGTGCTAGCAATTATGGGTAAATACAAAGGTTGTCATCTTTTGCGTAGTTGTGGAAATCTTGCTATTGAGAGACTGGTCCTGAATATACATGGTTTCAAGCATGTTGGGCAAAGGAATAGCTGATCTCAGCATGAGACTATCTGTGTTGCCAAATCTTTCAATCACCTACCATATTTTGCCTTGTATAAGTTGACCGTTTAAACACCAAAAATTCACGTCTAAAAATCGCACTCGACTTATCCACAGATCAAAACATGAAATTTTTTTAACACCCCTTAAAACTCTATAAAACATTTAAAACCAGCATTTAGATAATAAGTACTTAAAGCAAGAAAGATTTCTGTGATCTTTGGACTGTATACTGTGTACAAACAATCAATTATCATAAAAAATGAAATGACTAATAATTATGTACTTCACTCACTGTGTAATTTGTGTGTTACTGGGTTTTTTTTGTATTTCTTTCTCAAATTTTTGTAACAAACTTAGAGTTTTTGGTATTTTTATCTTGCAATAAATATATTGAGATCAACTTATATGTGGGAACTCCAAAACTTACACCTTTTTGGCTGGAAAATGGGAGGTCGACTTATACATGATGTTGACTTATACAGGGCAAAATACAGTATAGATGTCCTCCTGGGCAACTCATACTTTCTCCTCCTTAAAGTGTTGATTGAGCTCGTCTGGTGGAAAACCTCATGCTCAGTTCCCAACTGCTTAGTTAATGCCTAGCAAGCCAGCATTTTTCAACTGGTTATGGTAGCATTTGCAAGGAGCTCAGTGACACTTCCCACCACTCAACTTCCAAAAATACAACATAATTACACAAAGGCAGTACAAATACAGTATAGAGAGGCCAGGATTCTAAATCAAAACTTTAAATCTCATACCTTGAATGAAAAAACCCTTGATTTTTAGGGATTTCAAGATTTTTCCAGGTGGCATACAGACCCTAATTTTAAGCTACAGTAATCTTGCAGAAGAATATTGCTAAACCAACCTTAAGTAGTCGAGAAAATGATTCACTCTCATACTGTGACACGATGTGAACAAGGTTGTTTTGTGCCTCTGTAGACAGACCACTCAAAAGTCTTGAAAGTTTTCTTAACAAAGATGATGAGTTTTGTAACAATGGATTTTCCATCACGATAGCAAGCTGGTTTACCTCATCTGGGTGAATAATGACATTTTCAAGAGAAGAAATATGAATCTCCATGGCATTATGTAATGCAACTGTAAAAACCTCCTGTGGCTCAAGGCTTAATAGAATTGCATATGCTTTCTTGACTGATGAAACATCAAGACAATCTTTTATGTCATTGATTTCAAACTGAGTGTCTTTTTTGAAACTTTCGTTCAAAGCTTCTGGTGATGTGAATACTGTCCTTATTGTGTTTACAAGAAATGCAGAGTCATCACATTCTTTGTATTTTTCAACTGATGACTCCAACATGGGGAGTGTAAGATGTGTCAGTGAAAACTCCTGAATATACCCTGACATTTCTAGGGCACACTCTTTCTCAAACTCCTCAATGTCCATTATCTCATTTGAAGAACTGTCTGATTCAAAGAAACTTGACATACCACATTCAGTTTCAGTTACCAGGTTCCCTGTCAAATTAGACTTTGAAAACTCCATATCAAGATTACAGCTCGATATCTGATTGCTATTTGCTTTACGCTTGTTCGTATCCAAATTTTCCCAAGAATCTAGTAAGTCATTTTTGGTTGCTTGAGCTTTGTCAATCTGACGGTTATCTTGTTGGTTTGAAGAGATTTCATTACTGTTGGTCATTGCCAAACCTTCATCATTGACCTTACCAACTGACATCGGCTGTGGCAGACAACTTAATGAACCAGTACCACCATTCGTCATAGATGGCGACTGAAACAGGGTTCTAAATGGACTTGTAGTGAACAAACAGTGAAGGAAAGGTCTTGGCTTATCTGGTTCCCCTTCAAACACATCAACTGGAAATGCCATTTTCTCTTGCACATCAATGCAAAAGTAGCTTTTATTCGAAGATGTGAGTTCAATACTCACAATGGCCGCAATGTCCTTCGAAAATTTCTTTCCATCTTTACTGGAATAGCAAAACTTATTCTTACAATTTTCATTTCCACATCCATCGGTCAGCTGATAGTAATACCGCTGAGCTATACTTCCAAACTCATTTTTCCTAGTTGAAAATGTCGTGTTGGGCTTGTCATAACTTCGAGGGGGAACCGCTTCTTTGATTGAGAGGTTCGAGTCCGATACAGCAGCAAGATTACTAGCACTAAGAGTTTTTCCAGACTCTTTTAACGGCCGCGAATGTTGTAGTTGGGCAAGACTGCTCGACTTTTTTAAACTTTCTAGCCGGAGGTTTGTAACAGAGCCACCAATCCCGTCATCTTTCAAAAGCTTTGGTTGGCTCGAGTGTCTTGTAAGTTGGCTGAATTTCGTGATGGATTCCGTAGACTGTAACGAGTGTCGTTTTCTGTGTGAGGCAAGTACCTGATTTTTGGGTGGCTTGTTCTTTACAAACACATCAACGCCAACGTTTTTGGACAATTCTGTTGCCATCTTTGGTGCTTTTTGCAAGGTACCTTCCTTCAATTCAGATACCAAGGTAAGTTTTTGGAACGTTCACCTCCGTACCTCCTCCTGAAATTGAAAAACGAACTATACATTTTCGACAGAGTAAGACGTCAGAGAACGACGGCAACTCGTCCAGCTATTCATCAGTACCTTACAAACCAAATTAACTTAGCATGATAAAAGTATTCGAGAACAAAAATGCCGCCATTTTATAATAAGTTACCGTGACGACGATACCAACGGCCAGAGGCTTCGCTGGGAGAGTAGTGCCATATATGGAAACTTGTAGAAGGTAAAGTAATTTCCGCTGGATTTCAGTGATGGCGAAAGTGGTAAGGGGAATCGTTCTTTAATCTTACGTATTTTTATTGTATTTTCTTATTAAGTTCTCCCATCATTTCGGCATTTGAGGAGCTTTCCCTTTTTGTACGATTTCATTCGTTGTTGTTTGGCTCACGTAGTGTAGAGAGACTCAGATTGCGTTTAAAAAACTTTATGCAAATACTTGACACGTCGTAAAGTCTACCGGTGTAGGCAGAGCCAAGGGAAAGTTCTTAAAACTTTATTTTACTATCGTTTTTAATCGATATATAAGCATAGCAAGAACAAGAATCACCCTGCGAGAAAAATCTACGGTGTTTTGAAAGAATGCCTAGGGCTATAATCGAGGAAACTTCGATAAAAATTACATACATACGGAATAAACGAGTTCATGTAGTGATGTACATCCGGTCATACAGTCCCTGGGTCAATAACGTGGCATGTGCATCTAACAAAACTTGAAAGTAACACATTGACTGACTATACATAAAACACCTTAGGGTGCCAGAGATAGTACCTGTAATTGTAATTTATATTTCCTCTCTGTTTGTTCATGTATAGTATGTAATAAGACTGTAGTGTACACCTGTTCGTGTTGTCCCAATGGTCTTTAGTGATAAACAATTTTATAAAATAAACGAAATATAACGCGCGTTCTGATTGGCAGTGGTGATGCACTCTAAATATGAAAAGAGTGTGTCTGCATACATCATTGTGAGGATTTATTGGCTGTTTATGTGCCATATTTTATAAAAGAAATAAAAAACTCACACACTTGCTCTTCTCATTAATAGAGACACTTGTGAACTTTTAAGTTCACTCAAGAAGTGCGAGAAGAACTCATCTGTGGCTCTTTTTTCTAAGAACTTATTTCTTGAACTAAAAAGTTCACACATGTTTCTATTACTGAACAGAGCATGTGTGCTTGTTTTATATTTATGTATTAGAGGGGGACAAGTATAGACTTCAAGGATCCATCAAAAGGGTTACCCAACTGCAGTTTTGTTTTTTGAATAATCATGCTGCATGATTGTTGATTTCCAGATGGATGAAGAACCATTTTCCTTGTTTGACAATGAACTTCTCAAGCAGATCGATCTTAGTAAGGGGAACTGTGGGTTAGATAAATACGGCCTTTCAACAAGCAACGTTGGTGATTCCTTGTGCATGAGGTCGTTATGTAGTGAAGACTTTGAAAAAGGTGTGTGGTTTGTTGGTGACAACAACATATTTTGAAAAGAGAAAAGGGGGATGGATATTAAAGTAGGAATTATCCAGCCAAAATGTAGTTTATCTGACCACTCAATAAAAGGTATACAAATTGTGGTTGTCAATCGGTACTAACACAGGGATTGATGGGACAAATGATTGTATCAACCACTATATACACCAAAATAAACCGTACATCTACGGCTTATTAGCTTTATTATTTTTTCCCAATAGAATTTATTTTTCACGATGTTGATAAATTTAGAAAGACTCGGGTGTTTTTTGCATTGAAAGCTCAGGTATCAGAAAAATTCTCACTCGCTAACCTCAATGTGGGGAGCCAAATAGAGCTTGTACAGCCCTTTTTTTCTGAAAAAAAAATAGTGACTCAACTTTAGTTGCTGTTACAAAATAAAAATGCCATCATCTTTTCCCCTCAAAATAGTCGTTAGCCAAGCATGATACAAGTTGTGCAAACATGCAGCAAAAAAAAGATGTACAAATTTTGGCATTCTTTCCCTCCCCCCTGTATTATCCTTTCTGGTTAAGTGTAAATTTGAGGGCCCTAATTTACTCTTGTATCAAGAGACTGGAGTCGTATTTTACTGTTAGTGAACTTCTTAAATTATATTTATTTTATAATATAATATTTATGCTAATGTTAAACTTTTTTTATTATCATTTGTAACTGTAGTTATATTGATGTTATCTTGCTAGTCTTCTCATGTTTTGCTTTGTTCTGTCATACAGTTGACAGAATGAATGGTCAAAGTCCTCTGTTAGAAGTATCTGTGCTATAAGCAACATTTTTAATGTACACAAGAAATCTGAAACTTGCCCTTTTTCAGGTTATATACAGCTACTGAGTCAACTGACAAAAACTGGGGATATTACTAAGAAAATGTTCTTAAGTAAGTATACCCCTGGCCTTTAGCCTTAATTATCAGCCCATATCTTAGCTTGCCAGCCAATTTAGCGTTTTCATTTTTACGTTTATGGGTTGCTACTCAAAATTGTTTAATGAGCTAACTGAGAGAGACAAATAATTAATACTTTGGTGCAGATTGACCATTTAGATCAATTAAAAAGAATTTGTGTTTGTGACACTTTGAATAATGGTATTTGAGAGTGTCAAAGATTATCAAAAGATTTGAAACAAATTAAGGAAACACTTCAAAACTTAATTAATGTGTGTTTTTGTATTTGATTGAAGTTATTAACAGTTCTTGTCAATGATCATTATTATTATTGTCCAAAAGATGCTATTTATCTATTAAATAACTAACTCAGAACACAGAAATGTACAATTTTTTCCAAAAAAATATTCATGATTGCAATTAATATATCAATTCTGCTAGTATAAGTACTGTAACTGTAACATTTTAAAGATGCTCAAAAATATTGTTCTGCAGTCACTGAAATTTGTTGTAATTTGTTTTTTTCAGAAAGATTAAAAGCAATGGTGGAAAGCAAAGAAACATATTACATAATAGTTGTTGAAAATACTGAACTGGGAAATATTGTAGCTAGTGGGAGTCTTGTCATAGAACAGAAGTTCATTCATGAAACTGCATTGGTAAGATTTTCATACCATGATACAAATTCAATAGATGCATGCAAAACACCAAAACAAAATAAAAACTTTCAGCCCTTTCGTGTCGACTGCCATGAACCATAACAGCCCTGTACGTCACCAGGATTTTTTGCAGGACAGTGCAATCAAATGAGGAGCAAAAGGAAATTCAGTTGTAAAAGTCTAACTATTTTTTCCGACAAATCCTATACGGGAACGATGG
>JAOBRD020869300.1:0-12913 GCA_027575215.2 Hydrozoanthus sils | reverse complement strand
GGGCTAACGCTCGAAACGTCAGCTTTTCCCATCATCTCACGGCGACGATAATTCATTTATCATATATACTTCAAGTACATGTTTCTATAGTTTTATAACAATTACTTTTGCAACAATCACTGCACTCTCAATGGCAGTCTTGATTGTTTTATGTATAGAATTTCATCAATTTTCTTGGGGACTTTTTTTATTATCATAAATCAATGGTTTAAATATTCAGGAATAATGTCTTTGTCAAAATAGTTGCTCACCAAACAAGCTGTGTCAATCTGCCACACTGGTCACACTGACATTCAAAGACCACACAGCTCTTGTTTATAAGACTTAGCTTGGCTCACTAACAGAAAACTTCTCAGTGATCTTGCAACTAGTAAAGAAATTTACTGTCTCAAGCTTCACACTAATATAGGTCTTTCAACTTTTAACAAACTGTGTTTTAAACAAACCTGTTTAAAGCACTGTCTTTATTATAATAAATAACAGTAGTATAAATAACAGTTTGTGACTGTTAAAGTTACATACATAGCAGTGTTTTAAATATGAAATGTAAAATTCTGTGAGGGAGCAAGCAATTTTGAAGTTGCAGCAGCTGTTACAAAATAAAATAGTTACAAACAAGTTAATTGCTCAGTGATAACTTGATAGTCAATCTGGTTTTAAATTGTCTTTTTTCCATGAACAAATTGAAAAGATTGAACAGAAAAAAGATGTTTATTTTGATCAATAGCTAGATATTAAGTTATGGATATCAAATCTTGACTTAACTCACTTCATCCCATGAATACCAAATTGGATGAGTTATGTGGCCTGATACCCATTTTTTAAATAATTACAAGCATGTGACCAAAAACTTAAGAGATTTGCTCTTTATGAAACCACTGAACATTGTAGTCTTTCTCACTTTTTTCTTTTGCCATTGGGTCTTGAGCCTGCATAAAATACTGTACAAAAGGTTTTGAAATGCAAATCAACAAGTAGCCAGTCAAACCATTCTCACTTACACCTTAAACAAACAATGTGTAGGGTCATATGGCTCATTCAACCTACAAAGGAGCATCTTTGTACATTATTTTTTGTGTCTCCCTTTTTGAGGTCATAACTAGTCAATATATTAACTAGGATGTAGTTTGTCTTTCCTGAGGCATTAATTAATATTTATGTTTGTGTAGCTTATAATGATAATCTTAGACTGTGAAGCTAAAACAAGAGTAGTAGTATATTGCTTCGATCAACAATTAAAATGAAACTTTTCAAACCTAAAAAGCCTCTATTGCATGCTGTACTGTGTCCTTGTAGTGAGCTCATAAACTAAGCTTTGGGTACTAAACTGTACTTTCAGTAGCAAATGCAAAAAAAAATGAAACAGTGCACTTGGATGCAGTTCATTGGTTAAACATGTTGGACTGCCACTCTTCAGCTCATCTGTGCACTCAACATTGACACACGAGCCTCATCATCATCATCATTCCTCCTGTAAATCATCAATAACAAATAATTATAAATGCTACCATTCAGCTTAAATATTGTTCAGATAGTGTTCTTGTTGAAGCTATAAAAGAGTTTGAAAATACTGCTCGATCTTCATAAGACCTCCTCCGTCTTCCTACTCTTTTTATGCACTTATGATAAAAATTCTTTTGAATGAGTTAAAAAATCTATATCTTTTAAAATTTAATAAAAATCTGCATATATATACTTGGCTTACTCTATATATTTCTTTTTTTTAATTACTTTGTTGGGTACTCTTGGAAAATAAATAGTATACAACATACACCAAATATTAAATAACAAGTAATGTACATCAGAGATTAAAAAAGGTAATACATATATACCAAAATGAAAAAAAGGGCAAAAAAACTACCCAAATGGGTTCACACAAACAGGACCGTAAGGGTACCCCAGAAATTGCTGAGCACTCAGCCTCTTTTTAACTCATTCCTAAGAATTTTTATCATAAGTTTGTAGCATAGAAAGGTGGAGGATGTCTTATAGAAATCAATTAAGCAGCTTATATATTACTGCTGAAATAGGCTGAAAATTAAGTATAATGGTAATAAAGTGAAATGATTACTATCTTACTATCTATATTATTGCTCACAAAAGATAAAAATTAATCATGAGATCAGGAAATAAGGCTAAGAGAAAACTATGAGGGTCTCAAGAGCTAGACTACCTAGTTAGTTTGAAATTATAGTTTCTCGATAGTACTTGAATAAAAATTGTCATGAACACTTTAACTTAAGAATAAATAACATCATTGAACCAGTCTAAACAACCAATTACCAAGGAAAGTTTACTTATAACAAACTTACTGTTTATAAAATGACATGACTTTCTTCTTGTAACCATCTGTATCTGATTTGCGGCACATGCAGTACACAACAAGTACTGCCACAAATGTCACTACCCCAGCAAGGCCGAGAATTACACTAACCCAGTGTTGCTGAGCCAGATGCACTGTGTGAAAGAAAATCGAAAAAAAGAGGGAAAAGCATGAGCAATAGTAATTAAAAGGAAAATCTAGCAATAGCATTCAAAACTGTTTTAAAAAACAGAAACTGTCAGCACACTGTCAGGTGATAAAAAGTCAAACTTGCAAATGAGTACACATAAATGGCAGTCCCTAGCTAAAGCAACCTGATTAATACCTTCCATAAATAGGGGGAACAAAAGGTCCCTTTATTAAAAATGAATTTCTCCATAAATAACATGCCTGGCTAGTTCTTGAATCTCCATTTTTTTGTCATGTCTTGAGGTCTTGTATTGTTACCTTTTCTCTGTTTAATTGCAGTCTTGGATTTTCACAAAAAAAAGGCTCGCACTCTGCACATGCTCGACAGAGCTCAAAAACCTCTATTTTGTTTGAAATTTGTTTTGTGTCCTGGTGTTTTAAGTCTTGGTTTCAAATTTTTCATATTGTAATGTCTTAGTTAGGTCTCAAATTATTCATTGCTTTCGAGAGTCTTAGTCTCAGATTTTGAAAAGGCTGTCTCATCATCTTGGATTTGCCTTTTGGTACCCTTATAAATGTTTTATTTTACAAGTGTGTCAGTTATTTTTTAAAGCCCCCATGAATAGTTTATTACCTCTCCTGGTAGTGTAAAATTCAATAACTTACACAATATAATTCAATTTCCATCCAAGGATTTGAGTTGAGCCTAGCTCCTCATCAGGTAAGCAGTCAGAGTCGATACTAACAGCACTGATCAGCATTGAGTTGACATTAATTGCATGCATGCATGTACACACTAAATATTATGATTTCCACGAAAGTCATGGAGTCAGGCCTAGATATGGCACCACAGAACCTAATTGCCAATAATAACCCAATTTTTGATTGCACATGTGGCTTTGCAGTTGTAAAACAAAACAATGTAGGTAAAATTATTAAGGGCAACCTAGCTAGCTAGCCTGATTTCAAATGTGCTGCGTCAACAGATAAAACAGTCACCACAAGAATAGGCATTTACCAACATGAGTATCAAAAGGTATAAATCATGATCATGTTAACTTGTTAAAACACGTTTTTAGCAGCCCTGCATGTTAATATATGTAATTGCATGGCATGGGACCAAGTAAAATTAAGGATTAATTTCACAAGTGTTTTCAACTTTTTCCAAAATTGTCCGAGTCACGTGCACTTTGCAATGATTTTGAAAAAAAAATCAAAACACAAGTGATATTAATCCTAAATTTTATGAGGAACCTTGTGATTACATGTTTATGACATCAAGGGCAATATTCTTCATTCTTTGTGGTATCCAACGAGAAAGCATTGCATAACTTAACTGAATTATCTCAAGTTTCTTTGAAAGACATACATGAAATAAAAACTTTGCAATCTCTGAAATCATATGGAAATCTTCGGAAGAGGTTTGAAATTGTTTCTAAGGCATTTTTGTGATTTTTAAAAAAATTCAGAAAAACCTTCGGTGGTATTTGTAAATGTGTGGAAATCTTCAGAGATTTTTATAAATCTTTGGAAATTAATGTTTCTAAGGTATTTTTGAGACTAAAATTTTCGGAAGTATACCAGCGACCAATCAGCACTCGGTAATTTTGCCCTGAATTAAGAAAAAATGTCCCCGCTGTTATCCAAATCAATCAGCTCGAATTAATTTTACCCTCTATTTTATAAGGTACACATAACATCCTAGGAAGCATTTTTGTTTTATAAAGGGCTGCAAGGAACTTTAATATAACCAACTAAAAGTATGTGTGAACTGTTATGAACAAAATTACCATCAATAACACAATTATACTAGAATTGAAAATTAAAGTTACTCCAATCTTATGTATATTATTTAATGTACTGTTTTCATCAGACTGATCATGTACACAAGTTAATATACCTGCTTTGCGAGTCCAGCTTGAAGAAGCATTAGTTTCTGTAGAGTTACCACTGGTTGAGTTATTTTTTTTAATCTGTGCATGGTTTTTGGTAAGCTTAGGTGGGATGATGCAAACTCTTGTGAACTCTTTGTTGTCAAATATGTTAGCGATGGTGAGTTTTGAGCATTTCCGAACATTGCCAATGCCATATGATGTTATCATCCACACTGGACCATCCTGTTCGACCCAGTATTACAAATATATTAAAGTTAGTCATGCATAAGTAAAAATTTTGGTCAGAGGCCATAGTATATCATTGGAGTAACTTAATATATTAACTTTAAAATTGTTAAAGTAGTTGATTTATATACATACATGTACATGTATACCCTTTCACTCGTAAGATAGGGAGTTTGTAAATTCTCTCAACTTATAATTTACATAATGTTTAGTTGGGTCGAGATAAGGAAAAAATTTAGGTGATTAGTATTGTAAATTTTGTTTTCTCAAAAACATTGATTAAGATAAATAAGAGAATTAGAGAATAATGTAGTTGTTGGTTAAGTCTGGCTTATGTACATACATTTAAATGGTAGTGGTTACTGTTTTTTAACCTGGCGATAACTTGCATTAACTTTTAAAATTCAACTTTCTAAAATGAAGTATTCTGCATTTCTTCAGGAAGATCTCTAGAAAAGCTAAAAAGTGCATTTGGCAATTAAAACGAGTACATATCAGTTTGCAGTTGTTCGTTTTTTAACCAAAACGGACTCCAAATTAAATGTGGGTGTCTTTTTAAATCCCATATCTCTTAGAGAGCTCCACACTTAAAAAATTATCAATTTGTGTGTGAACTACTGGATGTTACATGTCAAACCCCTGCATATAGTGAGAAAACAGTAAAGCAAATTTTAAAAATAACAAGTTAAGGCCTTCATATTTTTGAACACTAGATGTTTTGGACAACTCTATATATTAATTTTTAGCAAAAGTGGAATACCCAATAAAAAAACTAATTTAAGAAACTAGTAGGACTTGTGGACGTGGGAAATTTATCATGTGTACTAACAATATAAAATATTGAATAAAAAAATTAGGATCTAATCAACCTTAAACCTTACCCCAAAAGGCACATCTTCTTCATCTGTTGCGATGTTTCGTGAGACTCCAAAAGACACTTGATTGTTCTTGCGCGTAATATGGAGATACTTGATAATGTTTTGATAGCTTTGTTTCTTGTCATAATTTAGTTTTTTCTTGTCAGTAATGGTATTGCAATCCTGAAATTAAAAAAAAACCAACAAACTTACTAATACATTTATAAAAATGATACATGGCTCGACCCATAAAATGCCAGTGGTAACAGCCTTAAACGCAAAACACAAATGTTTCTTTGACAACTAAGGCGTCCTGATGAAGGCTTTTTAATAAAGCCGTGTTTTGCGTTTAAGGCTGTTACCACTGCCTGCCGAACATTTGGCAAAGAAACATTTGTGTTTTAGTCAGTTAATTGTTTATTTATTAATTCATTCTGGTAAAGATCTACACTCTTGAGAGGTTACTTTGAAAAATTATATATACATAAAGTCATAGATTTTTATCGTCACTTAAAAAAGCAGATGTTTTTCAAAACAAAATTGAATTAAAAAAGGAATTAAACTTCTGTGCAACATAATGTGTTAAGGAGTTAACGGACGTTTCGTACCCAAGGCGTCCGGATACCTTTTGAAACCAATCCAAGTTCAAGACTAAAGTCGAGGTTTACTCATTTTGGCTGAGTGACCGGAAGGCGAAGAACAAAGTTGATTAAATCTACAGTACAAGCAATTTTCTACGAAATAGCTTATATAATTAATAGTTTAACAAAAGACACAAACCTGAATGGCCACTTTCTTTTTAGATTTCAAAAACGCAACAACGAAATCTGCGGCGACCTCTGTTTGTTTGGGAGGGAAGTCTGTGCGATTCGCCGGCATGAACCCCAACGCAACCCAGCCTTCAATTGGTTTCTCCTTGTCAATCATGCCATGCACTGTAACCGTGAACACGATCTTGCCTTTGCTCGTCTTCCATGAGACTTCCATTTTGTCAGTTAAGGTTTTCACGCGGTTTTTCTCACATGCAACGTCGCCTCTCACAAAGCTTACAGCAATAATGAGCAGCAAAGCCAAGAATATAAACGAAAAAGTTCCGCTTTCAGGCATAGTTTCCGTGGTATGTACAAAACTATTATAAATCCGACGTGTCAATCGCCACCAAAACAAAGAAATATACACGAATTGGCGACGAAAACTCACAGCCCAGTTGCTTCTATATATAAATATTTGAAGTCTTGACGACGATACTATCTTCTGCAGTAATGAATGTACATGCCCAACTGTACGATAACAAATATATCTTTTTGCCCTGTTTGTGCGCGGGATATCACTTGCTGTATATGGCAATGCACAAAATACAAATGTTTGCGTATACCTTTTTCCTGCAAAATAAACAACAACGCAGACCAAGACAACTCAAGATGAAATCTAACAAAACAAAAAGCCAATGTAACTACCTTTTTCAAAGGTATTCACACTTTGCCTAGTCTTGGCTTAATTTGATATTAATCAACCCACCTCGCTGAGAAAATATTCGAAAGTCAGCAAAACTTGTAACTATTTTGTCAGTCAAAGATTAACGTAGCGAGGCCAAGATTTAGGAGATATTGATCCTTGGTATTCTAAGATCTTATAAAAATTGATAGAAAAGTACTCAAATCTTCATTTAACATTCATAAAACAACAAGAAAAAATTTTAAAAGATGTATGGGGTTTGTTTGAAGAAAAGCTGGTTTGAGAGTTTGAGTCTTCTTCTAAATATTTACCGTTGCAGCAAGTATCAGTAAGTAAATTCTCTTTACCTGTTTTACAAAATTAATGCAATTTGATAACTTGTTTCCAAATAAGGCAAATACAAAGCTCTATTCGTTTGTGATTGGACAGTTTGGAGCTTGGGCCATACTCGACACCAGGCATGCTCAGTTGTTCAAATGTCGCGGGAGAACAAGTGCTACAGAGGCGTCTTCGGAAGCAGAAAAAATGGCTGTGGAAGTTGCATAGGTTTCGTTAAAAAAAACACAGTTTCTTAAATTTAAGATATAGAAGACCTTAGCCTAGGCTTAACTAAGGCGCCTGGCTAAACTTCATCGGAATGGAGGAAGAAAATGATAAAAATGACACGATTTACTCGAGTGAAGACGATGGCAACCCGACTGTTATGTCGGAGAAAGTGTCCAACATCGCGGGAAATATCTACAACGAATTTGAAAGGATGATTTCAAAATACGATCAAGAAGTTGTTTCGGGGCTGATGCCATTGATTGTTTCAGTCCTTGAACAGCTAGATATGGCCTACACGGATAATAATGAACAGCTCGTTGAGCTAGAAGTTCTCAGCGACGACAACGAACAGCTTATCACTCAATACGAGAGGGAAAAGCAGCTGAGAAAACTGGCTGAAAATGTGAGTTTTTGCCATCTACTTTTACAAAATTTTTGCGTTGAGTCATTAGAGATTTTATGACACAAGACAGCTCACCTTCAACACGGCGTGGCAAAAATAGAGTCCGATACAAGCTAGGGGTCAAATTCTGATGTGATTGATTATATAAACAACAAATTTGAAACCTTTCGTCAGTTCGGAAATTATGTTGTCTAAAGTTATTTTTCATACTCTTCAGTTGAGAAATAGCTATCTTCAGTCATTTCACAGTTAGAAAATACATTCAAAATTTAAAATTTCGATTATTTGTTTTGCAATCAAAATAAAACTCATCAAGACAAAAAAATTAGATTTAAAATTTGCTTGTTTGTTTGCCGAGGAATCTTGTCAGCTTACCAGATTTCCGATATATTTTCCGAGTTTGTTTTGATTCCTTTCAAGGCAGAATGAAAATTCGTTCCAGCGAAAAAGAGTGTAAAATCCAGGCATTGTAAACAATATCTTTGAGTGTAGTTCTAAGTGTTGCATTAAAAATGAAGTTTAAAAAAACGTTAAGTCTAAAGATGGCGTGATATTGACAACAGAAATTCAATCATTGTTGTTTACTTTCTGTAATTTATTTACGGGCTTATAAATACATGGTTTTCTATTTAATGGTTTTAATGGTACATTTCCTTAGTTTTCTCTGTTTAGCTGAATGAAACTCAGACTTAGATTGGTCATTTACTTTCGTTGGGCGCAAATTTTGGGCAAAACTCACGTGTGGTTATTGTTTGCACGTGTGACAAGTTTCATTAAAACATTATTGCCTAAGATGTTTTAATTTTTCACCAATTTTTTAACCCGAAATTTCAAGTTGATATCAAGTTTGACTTTTTTAATTTTTGCTCTAGCTATGTGGTCAGCTGTCACATCTTTTTAATTTCCTGTGAGTAGAAAGAAAATTTTGCTGTTGCTTTGTTGTTTTAGCATAAACCAGTGGATACCAGTTATATCCCCAAGGAATATTCATAATTTACAGGATGTGGAGTTCCAGACTTTTGGTTTAGTCTGTTTTGTTTTAAAGTTACAAAAATCTTTTAGTTCTGAAAATTCCTATGTAATTTAGCATTTTTTCAAACATAACCCAAATCAGTAACTGTTTTCTTGATGAAATTATTATTTTCTATACATTGATAGAAGATTGAGTTTGTTTTTGTTTTTAGTTCTACCAGACACAAACTTTAATCTTTAATATTAATATATTGGCTATTTGAGAGCAAGTAAGGAATTACTTGTCTTACTGAAAAATTGCTTTTGCCCTTAGCCTAGAAATCTAGTGTTGGTCTCAATTTCAAAATCAATTCTTACACAGATATTATGGTTGATTTCTTAGAAATATTTGGAAATTGAAGATCAAGTTGAAATGGAAAAAAGAGAAGCTATAAAACTCTCTGATCAACTTGAACATGAAAACAAGGAACTGGAGTCAAGGGTCAGAGGTTATCAAGATCATAGTAAGTTTTCCACTAGCTAACATATTTGTGCTACAACAAGTTGTCATTTTTCCCACAAGTATCAGGTTGAAGTATCAGATAAAATTGGCAGATTGTGTAAAATTTTATATTAACCCAGGTTATCCTGCTAAATTGAAGGGTTTGTGCAAATATTTATTTATTTTGCTTTCACAGTATACAAATTAAATAACCCAAAACTTATACAGTGAGGCAGACTACAACAGGCCATGGACCCCTACAGGATAGACCACCCGAACATAAAAAATATTGCAAATGTTAAAATAATGCTAATTTTGGTGCATTCTGATTGGCTCCCGTATCTAGTAATATCCATGACTATTAGTTGATTTTGAGGCGGTAGTCAAAATGGCGTCATGTTACCTGTTAGTTATAGGTGAGGAAATGATTGCTTTAAGCGAAGAACCATTCCAGAAAACACAAAAAGGACAACAAGATTTGGCTTTTTGGTTTTAATGGTTAGGACAAAATTTTTTCTTTCAAAATCTGCTTAAATTCCACGACATTTATGTTCTTCAAAAAACCCTGAATAATTTAAAAGCAAAACTCAAATGTACACGAAGCGCATGTGCTAGAAATAGAAAAAAAACTAAAACTTTCTCTTTCTTTGAAAAATGATAAATGATAAAAATGGTAAATACTAAAACAACTATCCCCCTCAGGGTCAGTGTCTAGCTCTAGATATATACCTCGACGCTTTGTGTCTTGGTATATATCCATTGCTATTCACCTCCCCTTCTGGGGATAGTTGTTAAAAATTGTTAACACTGAGAAGACTAAAAACGGCAATGAACTAAAGACTTAAGGGAGCGAGGCACATGCTTATGACAAGAACTACAAATGCTACGCCATGTCTTACAATTATCAAATAAGAAATGTTTAGAAATGCAAGTGACATTTTATGAAATTCTAAATTTTCCCAATAGTTATGAAGAAATAATAAAGATAATGTAGGGAGAAATGGCAGTTCCATCAGAAGTCACAAGTTTACGTCATTTTTGCACTAGACCCTTCAGTTTTTGGAAATAAATGTCATAAAATCTCAACAAAACTACAAACTTCAGAACATGTTGAAGCAAATATACTTGTAAAGATAAAAAAAATGAATGGTCACTAAGTAAGTTCTCAAGCAGTAGTTTTAAAGTTAGAACATTTTTATTTTATGTGAAAATGCCTTTAACAGAATAAGTGTGAAATGTAGACACAAACTTTAACCATAGTTAATATACGGACTGGTAAGAAAATCAATAAACCCCTAAAGGTAGAAAACAAAGACTGTACAAAGATTTTTTTAAGCTGAATGAACTGTGACTGTGAACTTTCAGGCATTGGTGAGAACATCTTGATTACTACTTGTTGATTTGTAATTTCAAAACTTTTTGTATTTTGTGCAAGGCCAAGACCAGAAAACAAAAGAGAGCATACATCATTGGTTCTCTAACTAGTCCATATGTTAACTATATGAGTGTATTAACCAATTTTATAGTTTTCCAGCTGCCCCCATTTCAAACACACAGACAAACAAAGATTGCCTTTAATATGTATTTTGTATTCAAATGAATGTGTGTGTTAACACACAGAAGTGGATTTTTTCCAAGTATTTGTGCACATTATAAAAGTATAAGGCAAATATGAAAAGTGGATGTCTATTTCGTTCATTTCATTTTTGTTTGCCAAGAAAGATATATAATACACATATACATTTAAAAAGAAAAGAGAGAGACATTCTTAGCAAGGAGTTCCCTAGAAGCCGTTGGCTTACCCATACAGTAGACTAAGTTTTGTTCATTAATACCTTTCCTGGTAATGTATTAAAAGTTACTGGTTTGTTGAATTGTAAAATAAAAAAAACTTAAATGTTTTCAACTAAAAATAATAGTAATTTTCAGTGTTAAACAATTTACTCAAATTGAGAACCCTTCTTGATTTCATTATTTTTGTTTTGTTTAGAGTGGTAAAATCTAAAAAATCAATAAGAATATATATATATTCATTTGGTATCAGTTTGGAAAAATCCAATAAAAAATTACCAGCTACTATTTCAAAAATTAATAGTGTCTCTTGCACTGTGCTAGAGTCAGGCCTACCCACATACACCAATAAGACTGTTACAAACAGTTGAAATTTATAAAGACAGTTAGTGTGTTAGAAAATACTGCTAATAAAGTGGCAGGCTGACAACCGGGTGGGGAGGGGTAGGGATGACCATTAGCAAAGTCCCCAAAATATCCTAAAAAATACCAAGGGAAAACCCATTTCCACCCTAAAAATACCTCTTGGATTTAGAACTACCCTAAAAATTACCAATTGAAAGCTGAAGATTTATCCCCAGTAGCTAGCAGGTTGGCGCCAAGTCCTCTCATGTTGCGCTGAACGTGATATGCAGTAAAAACTTCTTGTTCAGTATGTGGCATTTGCTAAAACACAGGACTACAAGCAGTCCAATAACTTTGCCTTTTCAACCCTAAAAAATACCAGGCTTTTGGTTTAACACAGTATTTCTTTTAATAACCCCTAAAAATACCAGACTGATAATTTTAACCCCTAAAATACATAACGGTCTTACCTACCACCCCAATATAGGGGGAGTACCCCTTCACGGGACTGACACCACAAAAGTTTAAGATGTAGCCAAGAAACACTCCCTTGTTATTAAACTTAAGAACTCTGGTTTGTTTATACTTTGCCAGTTAACAGACAGGATGAAAGAATAGGAGAAATGAAGAGAGAGTATAATACACTTCATCAAAGGCACTTAGAGGTGGGTTGCTAGAAATCTTGTAAAGATTTTAGAACCCTGTAGGGGTTATTTTAGTTTAAGAGATGTGGTGTCAAACTTGAAATCACACACTAATATCTATCTGTTATAACAAATAATTTAAGCTTTTTATATCCCTTAACCATATTTTGTAAATTGCCTTTAAAACCCACTAAGTTTTAAGTTTAAAGTTTTTGCTTCAAATGGCTGTATCTGTCAAGATATTATATTATACCAAACTGCTTTAAAGTTCTAACACTTTGGCTGCTTGGTGAAAGCAATTTTCCCAGCAGTTATTTTAAACATTTGGCATAACCATTAGAAATTTTTCTTCAACCTTTTATAAATTGTCTTGAAGCCATTTTAACACTTTCCAAATTAAAGCTGTTTTCAACTCCTAGTAAGCTGTTGTTTTTGTTCATTATATAACAGATAGGTGTTAGTATACATTTTCCTGTGTGACACCACAGAAAATCATGAATATCTTCTTAGTTTAATTACAAGTAGGAATGGCTTGTACAACAGTATTTAAGGTAAGGAAAGTTTTATTTTTAGTAAAATAAATGATAACATTGTTTAAAGTGATAGTATTATTTTATATAATGATAATATTCTTAATGATGATACTGATTATAATTAACCCTTTGACTACTGAACCGTTCGGGGCCCAGATCCCTGTTTTTCCTGGATCAAAATGGAGGAGCAACTCATATTCAACCCTTTGACTACTGAACCGTTCGGGGCCCAGATCACTGTTTTTCCTGGATCAAAATGGAGGAGCTACTCATATTTAAACCCGTAATCAAAACATATATGCGCAGTAGAAATT
>JAOBRD020869195.1:0-12914 GCA_027575215.2 Hydrozoanthus sils | reverse complement strand
CCCTCACTTTTCTTAATACGTGTAAGTATATACGTTATTGTATAAATTTGCTTATTTCTCTTGGAGAACTGAAAGCCAGCCTAGTCTTGTGGCTTTAAGCGAAAGTTGTAGCAGTAAGATTTTTCAACTACTTTAATATTTAAATGTTGATCCTGTTATGACTTTTCAGGCTTTAGTGGCTTGGCGTTGTATTCTTCATTTGTCCTCACCAAAGTTATGCAATACACGGTAACCTTTGGAGTCGAGTACGAGAATCTAATGACGTCAGTGGAAAGAGTGCTGGCGTACATCAAACTACCACCAGAACCAGGCTACAATCTCAGTAACAGGCCAACTTCTGACTGGCCTTCACGAGGAGAGATTGAGTTCAAGAATGTGTCCCTTGCCTATTACGAGGGCGGACCGACAATTCTTCATGACCTAAGTTTCTGTATTGAACCAAAACAGAAGGTAAGGAAAGTTCTGCTGAAAAAGGGAGGGGCTAATCTATATCATCTTGCCAGCCGCAATATTTTGAAAGTTTCAATTCTTTACATTTCATGCGGGAAAACCCCAAGATTAAAAGACTTCCATTCTTATCGATCAGATTGACGTATTTAACGCTTGTTGGACGAGTAAAATGTTAGAATGAACAAGGCGTATTCGTATGGTTTGGGCTGGTTCCTGCAGTGGGAGACGTGTGCATCTTTTGGGAGGCCCATTCAAAAGGGCGATCGAATCTGTCCATTATTTCTTGTTTGCTTGCATAGAGCGTCAAGACCCATCTATACGCTGGTGCAACTCCAACATCTTGTAATCCAGTTGCATTCTGTAATGGACGATTGAATACCAGTTGGGGTTGTAACTTACCTGGTTGAAAAAGGTTAAGCGGTGGTCGGTCCGAAAGACTTTAAAGACTCCAGGCCCGGAAATGGGCGTTGTAAGGCCCTATTGTGTCTTATACCATCTAAAACGAAAACACGTTTTTGTAGTTGTTAAAATTGGAAGCTTTTGTTGAAGTAGTGTGCACAATGCAAGTGTAAAAAGTTAGTGCGATGACTTTGGTTTGAACAGAGAAGCGTCATTGCGCGTACGGTTGAAATCTTATTTCTTGAGCTACAAGAGACATTCAGATTTGTAGACAAGCATAATTAAACTGAGAGTTAAGAACAGCTTATTTAAAAACTGGTATCTCGGACCTTTTGGTTGCTGTTGCAACCTACATCCATACAATATCTTTAACCAATGCTATCTTTTATGAATTGACATCTATGGCATCTTCTTTCACCTTTTTTCGAAGACACCAAAGACAATGTATAAATAAATAAGGAATCTTGCTAAAAATATTTTCGAATGGTCTTCGTACAGCCAATGATGATCGTTATGAAGTTATAAGTACTATATCTGTGTAGTAGCTAAACGGTTTACTTTCCTCGTTATTAGGTTGGTATAGTTGGTCAGACGGGGGCGGGAAAATCTTCCCTCCTGGCTGCCTTATTTCGTATGCCAGAAGCCACTGGAACAATCTTGATTGATGAAGTGGATATCTCCACACTGAACCTTCAGAGCACCAGGGCAGTGATGTCCGTGATCCCTCAGGACCCTGTTCTCTTCAGCGGCGATTTGAGAAACAATTTGGATCCGTTCTCAGTGTTAAAAGATGCAGATTTGTGGCAAGCCCTTGAACAAGTCGAGGTATTTAATTACAATACAAAATGGATCTATTTCGTAATTTTTACAAGTATTCAAAGCTTCGACTTTTTCCTAATCTTTTTACTGGGCTACCTGTGGTAGTCCCAGTCACAGTCTGCATTTGTTTTTCCTTATTGGTCGTGACCGTGTACCAGATTAATTTTCGATCCCATAATTCCTTGCGGCGCAAGTTTAGGGACATTTTTGGGACTCTGGATTCGGTGTACGACACATGCAGACTGCAGACTAGTGAACTATAAGAGAAGTGCTGATAGTGCAGACTAGTAGACCTTAAAGAACTATAAGAGAAGTGCCGATGCCGAACTGCACTTTTCCTCAACCATCCGGCCGCTAAACTGCGCTCAATATTTTAGAACTTTTTTTATGCTGTCAAGTTGGCGTTTCAACCGGTCTAATGTTTGACTTGCCGGTCAAGTTCTATCGTATTAAAATTAAAGATTATGTGTTGTTCACTTATTTTATTTTACTTTTCCTAAGTATGCTCTATCGCAGAATCCCTGTTCGTTTAAAAATTCCCTCTATTACACTGAAATGAACAAGAAACTGTGGTTTACAAATCGTTATACGAAACCCCCCAAATAGCCACCACACTTCCGAGTTCCGGTTCCATATTTTCCCTCTCGTACTGTTTGATTTCGGCCATTTCTCTCTGCGCCCAAACTAGCATAAAATACCCAGAATTATAAAGCCTAAGTCAGATGAAATACAATTAAAACAGCCTTATTCTTTATTAGCGTTTTATTGGCTTTGGCATCTTGCAGTGTTTTTTTTTTCTCTCTGCGGTGGCCTGTAATTTTAAACTCGCGTCAACACTTTCTCTTTCTCAGTTTTCGCGTAAATAAAAAAGATTCGATTTTATGAAACTTGTTTGAATCAACATCTTACGGGAAACACATCAAATGATGGTACATCGTGAATGTTCCTTTGTTCGCTAGGATAAAACCGAACACCAGGGATAGCACCAAATCTGTTAAATTAAGCATAATTATCATGTTTCGTGCAGTTGCTTGAAGTTTTGAAGTGAATGACTTCAGTGGGTTTTTTTTTTTGAGAAAGAAACATATCATTTTCCCTAACCGAATGTCTGTGCTTTAGTTATTATTCGATATTTTCGTCTTCAAAGCTAGTTTCTTCGATTGTCACCTTCATACGTTTCCCGTTTTGGAAGAAAGGGGGTCAACCCGGGTATCGAAACGGGTAACCCGGCAAGAAGGGTTGACCATGGTCAGACAACAGGTTTATGTAAACAGTTGCAGGCTTTGGCTGTAGAAGGGTTGACCCGGATTGGCGACCTGACCCGGGCTGGCAGCCAACCCGGGTTCATGTAAACGAGCCCTTAAGAGACAGACCGAACAAACGTCCGTGGCCCGAAATTCTAGGGGGATCAGGGGGCGTGCTCGACTGGGATACTTCGTATCAAACATTAAGTTACGCACAATGTAACACTAACAGGTGTGAAGATTCCAACCCAGGTTCAAATTCACCACCACTTTACATGGACCCGGGTAAGCTACAATCTTGCTGTCTGGCGTGGCCGCACAGCTTGACATGAAGAAAATTTGCTCAAGTAAAATGTCTCCGAGGCCTCGTTTTAATTTACATTGCATGCAATTAAGATTAAAAAATATAGAAGATAACTTTGTTCAGCGAGAAAAGATAACTTTTTATTTAGCGGGCAAAGAAAAAAATCAGTACCTAGCGAGGTCAGAAAAGAACGCTTGCGTGGTTTGAGATAATGTTTTTGCGTGACTCGCTAGCTGACTTGTGGTGAAGCGGATTCTGATGAATCAATGGGATTCTATTACAATCATTTTGATGTATCCGCAATCTTTTTGTTGCAGTTGAAAGAGAAAGTGAAGTCTCTGCCAAATAAATTCCGTTATCAGTTGAGTGAATCAGGAAGTAACCTGAGTGTTGGTGAGCGGCAACTGGTTTGTCTAGCACGTGCTTTGTTACAGAAGAACAAGATTATTGTTATTGATGAAGCCACCGCAAACGTCGACCATGAGACGGACCAGAAAATTCAGAAGACGATCAGAGAGAACTTTAAAAACTGCACAGTGTTAACGATTGCTCACAGATTGGACACCATTTTGGACAGTGACAAAGTAATGGTACTGAATGAGGGAAAGATTGTAGAGTATGATTCTCCTCGTGTGCTTTTGACCAACGATGAGTCTTTGTTCTTCAAACTGGTGAAAGAGTTCAGGGAAAGCAAACACTAAACTAGTACAGCTTCTTGAGCACTGTGGTAATGTTAAGTCATTTGTTTTCTCTATGATGTCAATAAACTTTTGGTTTTCGAACTGACATTCAATAAAATAACCTTAAGTGTTGGGTAAAGGATATGCAAGGCTAGTACCAAGAACTGTATTTTATGGTATGTTTAAGAAATAGCTATGGTTTGGTTTGGGCTTACAACCATGTACTCGTTCATCTACTGCATAAATGTACCTTTCGGGTACAGTGCAACCACGCCCTCCGACCACCTAATTTTTCGGTCCGCTGACCAAATAGCTAAACATTTTCCAACAAAAAAGCCCTCGTTAGCCTCCCGTTAATCAAAACAGCCATTGGTGACCGTATAAACGGGGTTACACTGTAGTCAGTATCGTACGGATTTTTTTCTTTTAGGTCGAGTTGGGAGAGAGAGATAGAGAGAGAAGGGGGAGGTGGGGGGGTCGAGTGCACAAACTACAGGGAGGATAGGGAAGAGGGGAGTTGCGCTACATCCCTGCATGCAAGTAGCTGCGACCCCCCCTTCCCCCTCCTCCTCCCCCTTCCTGTTGTGCTACATCTCTGCAAGTAACTGCGAAAGCCCCCTCTCCAAGAGCCGCCGCCTGGTTAACGGAGTTGGTAAGGCGCTATTCAATCTGCACCTAGACTTTTACTAAAACAGTTTTAGAAAGCTCCTGTTACTTAGCAAAACCTTTTCAGTTCTTTGTTTAATCAATATCTTTTCAGTTCTTTGTTTAATCATATCTTTTCAGTTCTTTGTTAGTTCGCATTGTTCATGATAAGTTATTGTTGGTACGCGTGTGTTGAGAAGTTACTATACAGTTCGTTTAAATTAGCTTTTTGTTATGGTTTAAGTATACATAAACGAATGATTTTAAAGAAGTAAGAGAGAAGAGATCTAGGGTAATAGAGAAGAGATCTCGAGTAGAGTAAAGAGAGAGAAACCATAGTCACTGGTATTTCGTGTGGCGCGCCAAGCGAGTCCGCTCTACCGAACAACATTCCCCGCAAAGAACCAAACACCTGCAAAAAGCAATGTGACAGTATTATGGACTCCTCTCTCCACAAGGAAGGCGTTGGTTCAAGCACTTTATCAATATCTTTTTTACTGAACATGATATTTGCTCCTGAAATTCAGCCTTTTTGAAAAAAGGTGGTGGGTGGCGGCACATAATACCCCACCCTCCTAAATTGGGTTCCTAGGAAATACCATTGTTTTGACGTTTTACATTTTTACTTGAATTTGAAAGAAAATAACTCCGCTTCAAATGCCAATTTTTCAGAAATATTAAAACAAATCTTGAACATTCGTTAGAATCAAACTTGCGCACTTCCCTGGAGTTCCCCTTTAAAAAGACCCGTAATATTTGTCGAGAAAAAATGTGTAGTCCGGGTGCCGTGGCTTATCAAATATCAACCTATGACCCTATATTACTTTGTAAAAGTTAAACTTCTCTAAGACGGACACCTTTGGGATCGGCCTCAACTGTCCGTCTTAGAGAGGTGTCCGCCTTATATACTTAAAATACAGTTAATGACAGAGAAAACGCACGGCAGGGACCACGTTTTTGTGTCCGTTTTATAGAGGTGTCCGTCTTGTGGGGTTCCACTGTAGGTGCTGTAAAGCCCCGATGTTGTTTATTCTTAAGATACGAGTGTTTTACTTTAAAATACGTTACTAGTAGAGTCCACTAGTGACATCACTAGTGAAGATATCGCTGACGTCATTTCTTTGTTTTTCCCGCTCATTTCGGCGGAAACAAACACTATAATTATAATAAAAAGAAATTTACACGATGGCCTGAAAGTATGAAGTTTACCTCCCCGTGGAAAAAAGGTTTTACTCGTCCGATACGCTCACTCGTGAAATCTTTTTTCTACTCATTAAACTACATATTTTCGCACCACCATTTAATATCATCTATATATTGTATTGGAAGCCAGGAAGCGTCTAAAGGATGCGAAGTAACGCCACCACCCTTTGTTCACGATCTCCCGGTACAGGAACGTACTTCATCTGAACAATGCTTTGGTAACATTAAGATAAGCAGTTATAGTTATAAAGGGTAGGATAGAAAAACAGAAGTACGCCCCTGTTGGGAAAATACATCACGCTTTTCTCTAAGGCCATGGAAGAGTGGTGGAAGAATGAATACCACCAAAGTCCTCTGTCGGTGAGCTGCATTTAAGAGTCCTCTTTCCACGAGGCTTGGTAAAGGTTTGGGAAAGGGGACTACAGGCAAAATCATCCTTTGTCAACTCTCTTAGTTTCTTTACAAGAACCATTTAAAAGACATTTAGTAGTTGAAAGTTCGAAATCTATCAAACACATATGGGTTCAAGTTGGAAAGTTAACAACATATCAATGATAACTTTGTAGTATTGTGTGATAAATAAATTATCGTCGCCGTGAGATGAATGGAAAAGCTGACGTTTCGAGCGTTAGCCTTTCTTCTGGGCATCACTATCTGAATATCAATGATAGAAACGTTTCGAGCGTTAGCCCTTCGTCTGAGCATCACTTTCTGAATATCAATGATAGTTCGACTTATTTTCTTTTTATACAAAGGGTTAACCACATAGTTTTTCTTGGCCTCGACGATAATTCAAGTGCAAAATAAAAAATTATCATCACCTTGACTCATACACACACTGGGTTTGTCCCACATTCACCCCATCAGATCTTCTAAAATCCAAACTTTGACTGCACACTTTTCCTAGAAAAACAAGCCGATTGTCAATCATGGGCGACTACACCATCCCAACAAAATGTATTCAATCGAGTGTTTGTGGTTTTTCCTTGTGGCAACTCGACAGAACGCAGACCTTAAGTTGACCGATAAAAGAGGGCAGGAATTACTCGGCTAAAACAGATATACCAAAAAACGAACAAATGGTTTGACCCCACCAAGGCATACAAAATTTCGGAACCACCATGTTTTGATTAATACGTTTTTCTTACATAACGATACGCTTGGTCAGAGGCTTTTGCTGTTAAACTTGCGAGTTTATTTTGCATAAAAAAGCTATTGTATCAGCAATAACAGTATCTATACCTTTGCACGATACTTCTAAAAACCTTTTGAATTTTCCAAAAAGTTCTAAGCATCCTCAACTTTGAATATTAATGCATAGTAAAAGTACGTTCAAAGCATTACGAGCATTGATCGAAAAATTTTTAAAACTGACTATGGTAACGTATCAACTAGTAATAGCTTGAGAAATCTCAGTATATTTATAACAAAAAGGGCCATCATTCAAACTACATTACTTTATATAAATGTGCACAATTTGACTCATGCGCTACAAAAAGCATCAGTTAACTGCCTAGAGGGCATTTCTCTTTCAACCGTAATTGTATTTCATAGTAAACAATATATAAAAGTGTCTTATTACAATCCATGAAACAAAGTTCTTTAATACCAAGGTCAAAGCTAACATCTGAGTCACTTGGCACTGAAGCACAACAAGCATGGCCGGAATCGGAGCACAGATAAGCCAGGGCAGTTTCATGTCACTTTCTACCACTTAAAGTTCTAAGACTGCTAACTTTATCAGTCTTGTCTACTGTACAACTCTCTTACATTCGGCGGCCTCGATATAAATTTATCCGCCCCCAAAATATTATGGTCAGCTAGAATTGTTTAAACAAATTGGTCATGGCCCAAATTCTAATAGTGTCAACTAAACTATGATAAAATACACCGAAAAAGGCTCAAGAGATTTCCGTGATTTTAGCATACAGTTACACATGCCGGCCCAAGTGACTGCGAAAAAAGATGCTTAAAGATAGCAAGTGCCTTAATTTCTGAGCAAGATTTTCGCTCAATAGACTGCTGTTCTTTACAAATTCAATTCAAAGTTTGTCCATTCATTTTGAATTAAGAATATGACTTTTTCCAATGTTGGTTGAAATTCTGTCTCATTTATGTTTCAATGTGAAGACCTCAAACTCATTGCAACATTTATTTCGACATAACTCGGTCAAGTTAGTTAAAACAAGGCATGTATTGTAAGAAACCAAAAAGGTCAAGTAAAATTACAACGTTCCTTTTTTTACTGTGCATAAAACAATTGTTTTCATTTACGATGCCGTTTTGTTTACTTTTCAAACTTGAAGCAAAATTTTTCACCTGGATAAGAAAATAAAAATAATTTGCTATTAGTAGCAAAATACTCTGTCCTAATAATTTCTTAATGCAGTTATACCTTTTGCAATAGAACTCGCTCTAGTGGAAGCAAATCAAAGTAGCATATTAGGAATGGAGTAAAACTGCGTATATGGAATTTGAAAAATTTAACAGACCTGTTGGCTTTCAAAACAGTCAAATTCGTTAACATGAAACAAAATTCAACCAAATCGTGTTTGAATTCCCGGATCCAGGAACAAGTCGCTCCTGAAACAAGATAACAGAATCCTTTTGCCATCACCCTGCTACCTACGGGGGTACATAGGCAGGTGGCAGACGGTAACCAGAGTATGCAACCTTTCTGGTGGAGCCGCCACCAGCACCATGGCTGCTGGTGAAACTTGAGCTTGACATTTGCCTGCGAGAACTGGTAGTGAATGACGAAGCTTGGTAAGCACTGCCACCTCCTCCACCACCTCCCCCTGAGGAGCCTCCAACTATACCACCACCTCCTCCCATTCCTCCACCTGCCATGCCTCCTCCTACCATTCCTCCACCAGCCATTCCTCCACCAGCTATGCCTCCTCCAACCATGCCTCCACCAGCCATGCCACCTCCTCCTCCCATGCCTCCACCAGCCATGCCTCCTGCCCCGGCCATGGCACCTCCTCCCATGCCTCCACCTCCTCCCATCCCTCCACCTCCCATACTGCCTCCACCTATGCCACCAACTGACATACCACCTCCTCCAAAACTACTGAAGCTTGTTTCCATGCCACCATTCATCATTCGGCGCTCTTCTCTTCCAATGAGAGGTGTTGTAACTGCAGAGCCATTGGGAGTTCTAGCATATGCAGGTGGTGGCAGTGGTGGCTTTTCGTTTGGTAAGATCAGGGGCATCTTTAGACATTCCTCTTTGAGTTCGAACTCCTCACGGAAGACAACCGGTTTTTTCTTATAGATGTAGGTCTTTTGATCTCCAGCAGCTAACCTTTGATTGCGCCTACACTTAAACATAACTAGTACACAAATGCCAATGATTAACAGAACTACAACAAGAACAATTGCTGGAATAATTGCATATGTCCACCAAACTCCTGGGCCACGTGAGCCGATAGGTACTACACCTGGTGGAAGAACAGCTGCACAATCACCAAGCATCTCATACCTCCCTGAAATTAGTGGAAACTCTGGCATTAAGGCATCACGAAAGTCTCCAGTTATTTCCCCATGATCACTGTTATCATCTTTAGTCACAAACATTTTTTGAAGGTGAAGTAATCTTTCATCACTACATGATTCATAGGGAATGAAATCAAAATGGAACGTAAACATCACTCCAGCTGCATACGACACTACTCTAATGTTTGTAAAGTTAACATTAAAATATTTAGTTAACTTATCTAGGAGTAACAATCTCGTGCCAACATCACCAAGGAATGTTGCATTGTCCACATGAAGATGGATCATAAACTGGTGGTTGTAGAGTGCTTCATCTGCTTTTACTACAAATATGAAAGCATCTTTAGCTGATTTAAGATTTCCAGAATCTCTAGCAAACAGCATAAATTCGTGTTCTTTGATGTTATTCTCCATGGGAAGCGCATAAATTTCTTGCTTAGATTGATTCAGAAGAACCCATGATGTTGATAGTAAACTGGCACCATTGATTGTCTGGAGTTCCAACGTTAAGTTTCTAGTGCCACCATCCTCTTTATCATAAAAGTTGTCATGTTTAATGACATAGCGGTAACCTTGTCCAGCAAAGACGCTTATTTTGTCAATCTGATTAAATAGTACTGGTCTTGCATTAACTCCAACCACAGGAGTACCAGGTTCAGTTGTAACTGGCACAATGATTGGACCTGTACTTGGCTCTGTGGTAGGCTTGGTGCTATGTTTCGTGCTCGGTCTGGTACTTGGTGATTTCATCTCGGTAGTAGTTTCTGGCTCAGTAGTGGTTGGAAGAGTAGTTGCTGGTCTCATTGTTGTCCTTATTTCTACTGTTTTGGTAACTGCTGGTATCACCGGAGTTGGTCTGACAAGAACAGTTGTAGCCTCAATTCGTGTGGTTGGAACACCAATGGTTGCAGTTGGTGTTGCAGTTGCCCGAATACTATTTACACATCTAGCACACACTGAAGATGGGCGAATGGGTGCTACTGTATTAGCTGGTATAGGAGTGGGTTGAACTGGAAGTTGTCGCCGAACTCGCTTCTTTGGCTTTTTAGTAAAGCCGGTGGTGATATGCCAGCCACTGATGGGAGCGTCTAAAGCTTTATCAAAAGCTCCAGTCTCTGTACTGGATTTCAGCAATGAAGCAACTAGAGTTCCTACGAAAAAAAATAAGTTGTTTAAAACATTCTCTAAAATGAAGGTCTCAATTCATTTCTACCTCTGCATAGAAAGGCAGAATAGGAAGAGAGGAAAAGTAAAAGGTTTGCTGTCAAAAATTTGGCAAGTACAATTTTTCTATAGCGAAAACTTGTCCAGCTACATTACACTGAAGTTCTAAATGAGCACCTTCTTTATTCAAAGTTGGTCAAAGCAAGCGTTATGTTTGCTCTGCGCTTTGAAAATTACACAAACAGTTACTACATGTATTCAGTTTAGCTATTTTGACACCCTTTATATTTCTGGTCCTCGAAATTGTCTTCCAGCCACTTGCCAATTTAACCCCTCAATAAAAACTGAACAACCAAAGCATCATGTGATGCTATACTAGTAAAGATCATTGTTTGGAAAACCATTGAAAACACTTTGCTAGTTGAGTCAGTTAAAACAAGCATAAAACCTAGAATTACCTGCAATGTCAATTCCACATCCAATCTGCCACGACAGGGCAACACCCTGATTGTTGGCATCTTTAACATTTCCTGGGCCAGCAGTTAACATCATCATGTCTTTCAGTCCAATGGCTGTGCTGTGACCCTTACCACGACACATATGAAGATTTTCTAAAGCCACGTCAGCAAATGAAGACACTTTTTTCATCAGGTCTACCCTCTTATACCCTGGTAGCTTTTTCATGTTTAAATCAAATACAATTGTTGCTACAGCAAGTGGTCGACCATTCTGACATGAAGGGCTTTCCAACATTGGGACTTTAGTCATAGTTGTGTTTTGTTGTGCTCTAATTGACACAAGATCTTGAACTTCCAGTGTAAAAGTATGTGTGGTCCTCCCTTCTACAACAATCTGATGTAACTGTATATTGCGAACAGTGGGTACTCCTTGCAATAAGTTTGTTTGAGAATCATATGACAGCCACTCCGGTAAGCTCTCTTTACCATCTTCATGCACCTGCACAGAGTAACAACAAGTACATATACTCATCCAAAATACAAACATTTCATCTTTCCATTATTCTTTACCTTTACCTGTTTTCAGTTTCAACAATGTACAAGCATGCAAAGCAGATATTTTGCTTTGAAACAAATCTCAATTCAATGTTCATAAACCCTGGACATTTTTTTCATTTTTAGAAAAGGTGGCATAAATTAAAACAGTGTGACCACAGTCAGCAGGCCTATAGCCATCCTGAGGCAAACAGAAGCATTTGCCTTGGCAAAAATTTTGAAAACAAAACTTGTTTAGAGAAAAAATAAATATTGTGCCAGTATATATAAAGCAGTTTCAACAGTAATCCAAATGTCTTAAATATGCAGTGGATTTCACAACAAAGCTGTTTTGTTTTCATGAATTTTACTGCCATTTTTCAATCTGTGAAATCCTCTGTAGACGATCTCTTCTGCCGTTTTAGAAACAAAATGTAAGTGTTTTGGGGTGGGACTCTGACACATTCAAAACTGAGTTGCTGAGATAAAAACTGTCTTGCACATCTAAAACAATTTTATGTTAATTTTGACTTTAAAGTTGGTAACCTTTCAACCATTCTGATCCCTAGAATTTACTGGTGCCTAATGCACTCACACAGCAAAAAGCTAAATCCTTTCATGAGTCTAAGTGGCGTAAAAAGGACAGTGCTTATCTCTGGTTTCTGTAGTATTAAGCGGATGAGAGTCTTTGACTCCCCCTGGACAGGACACTGATCCATTGCAGGTTAGCCCCCAGCAGAACTGGTACTCATTTATACAGCTGAGTCGACTGGAACAAAGTCGGGTAAAGTGTCTTGTTCAAGGACACAACACAGTGGTCTGACCGGGGCTCAAACTTACAACCTTAGGGCTACGAGTCAAACACGCTAACCGCTCGGCCACTGAGCTACTGATTTTTCATCAAAGAAAGGGTATAAGACTTAAAGAAAGGAGGTTGCTTAGGTGGTCCATGAAGATGAAGGTGGGAAAACTGTTGAATATTTTTTAAACACTCTCATCTCTAATCCAAGGTTAGAATTTTAAGATTCCTTCTGAAAGTCATTGCTATGTTTGTTTCATAATACCATGTTTTACATGGTTAATATGTAGAAACATTAAGAAACAACATTAAAAATGCATTACACAGCGACTGATATGTTGTGGGAATTGTTATCAACAGGAGTAAATTTTTACTCAGGCTACCTGTGGTAGACCGAGTCTAGGTCTGCATTTTCTATCTATCAATCTATCTATCAATCTATCAATCTATCAATCTGTCAATCTATCTATCAATCTATCAATCTATCTATCAATCTATCAATCTATCAATCTACCTATCTACCTATCTACCTATCTACCTATCTACCTATCTACCTATCTACCTATCTACCTAGCTACCTATCTACCTAGCTACCTAGCTACCTAGCTACCTAGCTACCTACCTACCTAGCTACCTACCTATCAATCAATCAATCTATCTATCTATCTATCTATCTATCTATCTATCTATCTATCTATCTATCTATCTATCTATCTA
>JAOBRD020869089.1:0-12915 GCA_027575215.2 Hydrozoanthus sils | reverse complement strand
CCCACCCCCACCTCCATTATGGTCCCAGGGAGTGCAATGAACCATGTCAGAAGTAATGCCTTTGAGAAAACCCCCAGTTTCTTCGCTCTTTGAGTTTTTTTCTTTGTCCATTTTTACTGTTTTCATATTTTGAAACTGTTCATGTGATGAAAAAGCTAGTGTCTGAACCAGCCGAATCTCTTTCTGCCAGAAATACGATGCCATACCGGAACTTGAAAAGTTTTTCAAGGTGCTGTCGACCAATCTTGATCGTCAAGGAAAGCAGTTTGTCTCAACTATCGAAGGTTTGTAACCTCGCGGTGCATGATTGGATGATATAGACTCATTCATTCAGTTACTGATTGAGTACAAAAATGTAAAAACCTGAAAACCATTCGTAGTAAGCAACCAGTAATAGCACTAATTTGGCATGAGCGGCAATTTAGTCAAGTTTCTGAGGGTCAATATTCGGTCGGAAAATTCTGTAGGTAAGTTGTCCGCTGGTATATACTAAAACACTTATGGCGCTATTTCAATTTCGGTGAATGGTGGCAGAATATCCACTGAGCGCCTAAGGCTATAATTGAAATAGGATAAGTTTAAAAACTTGGTTTCTGGTCAGACTCCTTGCTTTCAGTGCGTAAAAATCCCAAGAAAAAGTGACAAGTACAGCCGGCACCGAAAGAGTCGATTGATACAGTAGTGGCTCATCACGCTTGGCCAAGAGATCCATAATCACGTATGTTTTGAACAAGTTTAATCCAAAACAGCACATCTGCTCTCTTTGAAGGCAGGAGATACCCGTTCTATGGAGTTCAGTGGCACCCTGAAAAAAACCCATTTGAATGGACAGAGGAGGAAAATATTCCACACACAAGCGAGGCCATTCTTGCGTCTCAGTACATGGCCAACTTTTTTGTCAACCAAGGTTAGTAGTACAACAATGGATTTTCGTTTTAGCACTTGTTTAGGGGAACTGAACCCTAAAATCAACCTTGTTTAAGTTAAATCCTTAAAGATGTAGAGAGCATAGTTTAATTTTTTTTCTCGTGTCGTGCTGATTTTCCGAGAAATTCTAGTTTGATTATGTTTGTTTCGGGTTGTTTAGAGTCGTGGGCGCTTGTCAACTTTTCAGCGGTAACGTGCGACGTAGGTTATGGGGAAATCAGAGCGAGCGCTTTATCCGTTTTGTTGTCATAAGTGAAAGTTGAAATTTAAGTTCTGTATGTGCGATGTCTTACTTCAATGCCGGACGAATCTTTTCAGTTCCAGCCAATTCTTCCCCACATATTACGTCATAGCTTCACTCTTTCGCCGCTGACCCCTATACCTGAGCCGCCGTACAATGTGGCTTACCGTGTTTTATTTTGAATTTCTCGGAAAATTATCGCGACAGGAGGAAAATATAGTTTAAATATATTAAATAAATTTTGGTTTTTATGATCTTAAAGATTTTGTTTGACAAAAGTTGAGTTTTGGATTAGTTCCCCTTTAAGAGCTTGTCACACGGTACTACTCTAAAGATGTGAAATGTAAAATTATCTTACAAAGCCGGTTATAGCTGCCGGCTCTACTGTAAGTCGATCAACTATGATGATGTCGTAGAGCGGCTGAATCTCAGTTTTTAAGATAATCTTACATTTTATATCTTGAAATTAAAGCATCATTAGGCAGCAATCGCTTTTAATCGTGTGTTTTTATTTATATGAATAGCGTGTTTATATAATACAACACGTAACTCAAACGTATTCTTTGTTCTTAGCCCGTCTGAGCCGCCATCATTTTCCAAGCAAGGAAGAAGAGATGAAAGCGCTTATTTACAACTACAAACCTGTCTACACTGGGACTGAGTCAAAATATGAACAATGTTATTTTTTCTGATTTCTTTAAAGCACAAAACTTATTTTCGGAAGGTGGCCTAGGGAATCTTTGTAAGAGGAAAATGACCTGGGGAAGTTCAACCCGCCGTACAGAACAACAAAAATTAAAAACCCCAGAAATTGAAAATAATAGTTTTTGTAAAATGAAATGAATTAAACTCTAGGCCATCCCAGGGTAAGAAGGGCAAACGCCTTCTTGGCAAACCTTGTCCTGCTAAAAATGGTTTCACATAAACTAAAAATCTTCTAACTTCAAAACCACTGCTTGAAAATCTACAAAGTGACCATACATTTTCTTTGTCTTTACAAGTAGATTCTGAAAATGGCCATTGCTTCAACCAATTCTGAAGTTTGCAGTTTTGTTGAAATTTTATGACTTTGATTTTTAAAAATTGCAGGAATGGGGTCATTTTTGGCCTTTGTCTTTCAGTACTCATATCAATGTTTTCGCCTCCGTACCACCGTAGCTCTAACGTTAACCTAAACAAATTCCCTAAAAATAAACAATGTCCCCTCTCCCCTTCCTTTTTGATAAAGTTTGTGCAAATTTTTGCTAATTATGTTTACACAGTTTTTTTTAATCGTCCTTAAAACATTTTCTAATGATATTAAAACTATCTAGAATATACAAGAAGCATGTAAACTTCGTCGTAAATATGTTTTTTATACTTTATAAGTAATTAAAATAACCCTTGAGCTCACAGAATTAAAACCAAAAAAAAGTTACACTATATTGCTTGGAGTATCGATCAAATTTACCGTTAAACTCGTGCAATATTAGATTTCGGACGGTAACTGTTGGATTTCGCCCCAAGAAGGGGCTCCGTATTTTAGCAGCACGTGATCCGAACGTCGACAGGAAAATGCGCTTTCTTAAATGTTTCCGTAAAAAGCATATTATTTTTGTACTTATTTTGACACCCTCCTCTACGTAAGTACGTGTTCCGTTTTAGGTTGTCATGGTACCAGACAGCGGGGAGCCTGAAGGTATAACTTCTCGACAACGATAAGTAGAAGCACATTCAAGGCATGTAGCCGGTTCCTCAGTAAAGGAAGTCCATGTTCACTGTGCTCTCTTAGTCCTACCCCTTGCATGTTGCTACGATCTAAATGCAGTGTCATTAATTTGTATTGATGAACTTTAATTTACCGATTGCAACTATTATAATAAGTAAAAACCAGTGTTTGAGAACCCACACTTTTGCAACTCACTCGGGGGTAGAAACAGAATATTGAAAACCGTGGTCGAAAACTTATGAATATTGAATATTTGTCGGAAAGTATACTGAGTATTACTGATTAGTGAGCGAGGTCCGTGTACGGAAAGTTATGGACCCGAGTTTTTTTCTTCCTACTCACTGAGATTTATGGCCCGACCGCGAAGCACGCGGGTCATGAATAAAGGTAGAATACTCAAAGCACACGAGGTTTATAAAATGTATTTTGGTAAGACTCGGCACTAGCGATCAGACAAAAAACTTAATTCAACAGGACATACGTGATCATCTGGAATGTACCGTTGTATGAAATAATTTCTAGAATACTGTTTAAATGGTAACTATACGTATAGTGAATTCATTTTTACAAAACGACTAGAGTCTGCATGTCTGAAATGTTCATTCATCGAATACTACTGATTGAAACCTAAACTATTTTTTCTTTTTATCTATCTTTGCCTTCATTTGTGTAAAATAAAAAAACTAAACCTATTGAGAACTTTAGGTTTAATAGGTTCTTATAAAAATGGTGTTTGAAATGAGAGTTTTAGTCTAACACTATTTTTTTAAATTTTAGGTTCTTGAAACGCAGGTTTTTACTGTACTGCGTTTAGATCGTAGCAGCCGACTGAACAGCTTCTTACTAGCCTTTCTGAATTCTTTCTCACGAACACGTAGATAAACGGGTCTGTAGCGGATTGGATAAACAGAAACATTAGCGAAACCTTAACAAGGTCATCAGTAATTAGCTCGCTAAAACCGACGAGGCACATAAGGTTATAGCATGCGCGCGGAACCCAGCAAACTATGAACACAGCTACGACTAAGAAACAACTTAATGAACCAGACTTATTGTTTAGCTTACTGGGAGTGATTATTGTTGTTTCTCGCTGGCATTCGTTCTTGTCAAAAGTCAGTCTAAGAGTAGCTTGCAACCGAGCCTGCAGTCCATGTCTTCGAATTGCAAGCAAAATTTTTGTGTTTGTCAATGCCATTACAGCCACAGCAGGGAAAACGAACGTTATAAGAAGTACAGAATCGTATATGCGGTTTAGTTCTTTGTTAACGTTGTCATCCACACTTAGCCGCCAGATGTTTCTCACAGCTGTCATTGGTAGAGGAATGAGCCACACAAACAACAAAATTATCACCACTATCTCTTAGTAATGTTCGCCTTGTAGTGAAGTGGGTATAAAATGGCCAGACTTCGGTCATAGGTAATGGCTAGAAGGCTTAGAATAGAAACGAGAAACACAATGTCTTTTGTGCCCTCCATAAACCAACAATACTCCCCAAGTGGATAGGCATCTGTGCATGAACGACTTGAACAAAGAGCGCCATAACCCGGTATAACAATCGCACCCATTAGTATATCTGCGATTGCTAAATTGAAGAGAAAGATATTCATAAACTTTTGACGAAGCTTGATTTCAGTGAGAACCACTGCACACACCACCATATTTCCAACAAGAACCGTTACACCGAGTACGCCGCATGTTATCCAAAAAGCAAGTTGAGTTGCACTGTGACAATCCTTCGTTATTTCGTCTCCCGCCGAAATGTTTGTCATCTGCATTTGCTTTCGCCTTTCTACGTTAGCCCTTTGTTCTTCTCACATGGTAAAAACCTTTAGGCGGTTCCTATTACAATTTTTTGTCAGAAAACCTTAACTACAATCACAGATATACGCAATCCTCAATGACTAAGCATTTCCTTCGGTTTCAGTTGTGTTGTGCGAGAATAATTCACTACTCACTTTAAATTGCTTCCGTGCATGAATTCCTGATAATTATTCAATTTGGAGTACTTAGAAATACAGTAAAAAAGAGGAACTAGAATTTATTACAACAAAGACAGCAGAGACTTCCTATCAAGATTTTATCATTTTAGGCAAACGTAACTTTTTACGTGACCGGAAAAAATGTTATAAAACAGTTCCTGTTTTGGACTAACATTATTTAAGAGCGATAAGTGCAAATCAAAAGAACGACATGATAAAACGTGTTTCACTGTCTTATCGATCAACGATTGGCTTGATTTAAGAAAATGATAAACACGTTTTGGATACGCGCGGCTCCATATTTGCAAAATACTCTCAAAAGCCATTAAGATTAAAAAGTTGAAAAAGCAAACAACTTGCCAGGATTACTACATGTTAAATTGGAATAATATTACGTAACTGAGAACGATAGCCATAAAGGAAAAAGTCTAAAATTTGTAATATATATATATATATCTAATATAATATATCGGTTTAGTGTAACTGCATGCGCAGTTTTACGCTCGAAGGAAACCTAGAACTCATTAACATTAATCAACAGCGTTCTCCTGTGTCATGCATAATTGCGTATGCTAATGAAAAAAAATTGCAGTTTTAATGAGCGTGCATAATCGTCATTTTATTGCTTTAGATGCATATTAAGTTTCTGATACCTCAGATCGACGGGTCAGATAATAAGAGTTTGTAGATTATTGGGGAGTTGGGATGTATTATTCGTGTTGTTTTGTGTTTTAATACCTTTATGCATGTCAATTAAAGTCACAATTCTCTAACATGAAGTATTACAGATCCTCATCTAATCCCGGCTAGAAAGAAAATACTGTAACTCAAAAGCCACCATGCGTAACCTGGAGAGGGTTAACTATACAAAATGTCGTAAGCCCAAACTATATAAGTTTTGATGACAAACAGAAGTTATAAACATCAGATCGAGAACACATGGCTTTGGGTGTATTCCAAACTCCCCAGTTAGTTACTCGATGCTTGTTAAGGAACCGTTTGAAAGGAGTTTAGGAAGTTTTGCGGTTTGGCACGTGGTGTTGAGGTATATTTAGAGAATTCCACGCGCAATATGAATATAATTTTTTATTTTATTTTATTTTTTTCATATCTTTTTAAACTCGTGATTGTAGCTCGATTCTGGACAGAGATAGATTTTGCCACTTTTTCCCGCACTGGCATACAAGTTCAAATTTAAGAATATTTGAGAGGCCTTACAACTCCTTGGTGTTTGAGTCATAAGTGAGAGAACGTGTTTCGTCGCACGCGAGTTATACTATAACTCATATCCTTCAGGGTTAAGGTAAAAAAAAGAGATTCCTCTCTCTTTCGTTGCGCTTTAGTGAACATTTTCATTCTGTCAGATTTAAACTCATAGTTGTGTGAGTAACCAGATTGCAAAACTCATCGTCACCAGATTTAGAGACCTCAGTCCAGTTTTTTAATGCCTTCGATATTTTAAAATTAGTTTCTGCTTCACCGTTACATTGAACGAAAACTAATAGTGTTGGGCGAAGCAAAGTTAGTCAGTTGCTGTTAGCAATATAGATGCGAATTACTCATATCACCTCACAAGGTATGAGATTTCTAAGCCATGCAAGAAAAGTATTCCAAATCTAAGATGGATATACTTGAAATCACCGTTCACGCATACTTCGGTTCCTAGCAATTTTACCAATAAATTAATATATACTAAATCATGCCGTGTAAACCAAAACAGCGATTTCTTTAAAGAGATTTCAAAACCCCAATCTATTAAATTATGACCTACCGTGTACTCTTGTTATAGTTTCAGTAAAATCCTACAGACGGATGAGTCTTAACGCCTGTGACGAAATAAAACTGATTGCCGTTTTTCTTAAACTGAGAAAACCTATTTAGGAAACTCATATGCCTTTTTTACAAACCTCCTACAAAACGATCTCGGAAAAAAAAAATATTGGGTTTATGAAATTATTCATATGTGTTTTACTTTGCATTTTAACAGCACTTTTAGGTTCCGTCCTGCACTCTCGGAGCCACTATAAAACGCGGAGAGTATGTGACACAAAATACAATGCTCAAAGATAGGAAGTGACCTTGTATATTCACGTATGTATAATTATTAAAAATGTGCACGTGGCCTTTAAAATGATTATTTTTTCCCGGCACAGTTTTATATTGAGCGGAACTCAAACCAAGTGTCGCTTATTGAAATTTATTTGCATCATTACAAGCATTAGACCGGATTATTCTCAGTTCTCGTAAGGTTGACTTCAGGTAATTTACGTTGGTTAATTCTCGTTATACTCCGCTTCTGACAATTAAGTGTTTATGCTCCTTCGTGATCAACGGTTATATATATAATGTTTAGAATTGTTTCTCAACTATGTTTGTTGCATGGAGCAAAACGTGTTGCACATATTGTACAACTATAAGGTTTTCTAAAGTGAGTTCGGTTGCTAATGTAAATTAAAGTTAAGAGGGCGGATAAGCGATTTGACCGTTTTATGGGTCGGTTTACTACGAAAAAATGCATCCTTTTTTGAGCGGTCGCCGGCCGGGTTAAGGTTTCATCAAGCGGTGGCAGAAAATAGTATTTTTACTCACAATTTGCGATTGCCTCCTACTTTTTGATGGAATACGAATTTTTAAAGGTATTAAAAAAATTCCGTTTGTTGTCTAGCCTCATTAACAGGGGTTTAAATTGTTGACTTTCGTATGGTCAGACACATAGGCATGCAAATTGAAATCCATTGGTTCTTAAACACGCAGTAAAGCTTGGTTGTTTTAGCGTTTACGTGTAGCTAGCCGTATAAACCTACCATAACAAACGTAACTAGTCATATTTAGTGAGATCAAGTCATAATTTGTAAAAAGGCCTGAAATTGACTCGTAGTTTGGCGAGTATGGCGGTTGCGGTTTGTAACGAAATATACATAGCGGCGGATTACGATGTGAAGCGAAAAAATGCGGCGGTTTACGGAATCGTAGACCCGGCCTGGAAACGGTATTCGAAGTGACACTAATAAAGTTTATGACATGTAAACTGTTTGTAAATAATCTACGACAAAACGAATCCTCGTGTATAAAAAGTCTCGTTATACCTTGTCACTTGCTCTGTTAATTTGAAGGTGACTACACACTTTACTATACTATGTTTTGCCCTACAGAATAGTTTCAATAACAACAAGAGTTCACAAATGAGCTAGAAAACATGGAAATTGATGAAATGAATAAATGCCTGGCAAAATTTTTCGTCTCCATGAGAAAAACTGACGACAGCTATTACAAGAAAACAAGCTTGCTATCGATCCGAGCCGCCCTCGACAGGCACCATTAGACGCGTGTTTTTTTAAATGAAAAATTAAATACTTTTAAAAAGGTTGCTTATTTTGTTTTATTTTCTCGAATAATCACCAGTGCAATTATACTAAAACAATTAGTTACCTCAGGCTCTGTGAATATCGCGATAGTCACCTCGTCTTCGTCTCGGTGATTCACGTCGCCTTCGACAATGACTGATTGTTAAATAACATAATTATACTGTTTGTCTGTATGAATTTGAAACGACAGTGCTAAAACTCGGCCACGAAAAGGAAAATACTCTTGAACGCATAGAAGAAATTCTAATCAAGGTTATTAAACAACGAAAATGAAACAGAAACACCTCACTTAAACCAAAATATGCATGGATCCAAAACTCTCTAATAACGAGTACTTGGAAGACATGCGGCAAACCGCACGTGAACAATTTAATGGTAACACGAAGAAATTTTGAAATTCTTTATGGAGACACGTTATTCAAACTGCGTGCGCTTTTTCGGCTTCTTTTGATTCTTTTTATCAAATTAAACCATAATGTTTAGATAGAAGTCAAGTTTACCTCATGTAAGTGGTTTTCTAAAGGAAACAAATCAACTGGCGCCGTCTTTCTAAAGGCTGATTCTAGCAGTAATCTTCAGTGTAAAACATAGCTCACTGACCAGACTTTGGGACTGCAGGAACTTTGTTTGGAAACACTACCGTAGTTGTTTGTATTGATTGTTTTTCTGGTGTTTGTTTAAGTTAATACATTTCAAAAGAGGGCTGACGCTCAGTGACTAGACATCGGGGCTGCGGGAACCTTGTTTGAAAACACGACAGTTATTGTTAAGATTTCTATTGTCAATTAATTGCTTTATCTCGTGTTTGTTAAAACAGAACCAATTATAATAAGAAGGCTTTGTTTATACGCTTTTGTTATACCTATGGTATTGGTTTCCTGAGCGTTAAGTAAGCTAGTTGAGTCAAACGAGCCTTTTTCATTCAGTCCAAGAGAACCCTTGAGCAAGCTTTTGTACTGTGTTTGGTTAACGTTAGAGATTTGAGCGAAGGGTTGCCGCATGGAGATTACTGATTTCTTGCGGTTGTGCTGCTTTAGTCGGGCAATGTTGATTCCAAAGGATTCTTTAGAAAAATATAGACAACGGCAAAAAAGAGGCAGGTTCGATCTTAACATTATGTATAACAATTACAGCAATTATAACAACTCCGTGGCGCCGTCGGGTTTACGTCCAAAACCTTGACAAGAATAGGCATGTCTGTTCATTTAGGTGAACTTCAGACATGGTTGGGTATAAAAACAACGATTCTTTACTGGTGATCACAATTGTAGCTGACGGAGCTGTAGGTTTGAGTGCAATACGTTACGAGGTCATGGCGTCGGAGTCAGTGTCTTGGCTTTCTTTCATTAGTTTGGTCATGCAGTTGGTCTTGATGTCGTCGTGTCTGTCGCGAAACCCTAATACTATTAAAGCCAAAGACACCAAGAGTGCTAACAGAGAGACGCCGCAGTTTATGGTGGATATTTATAACTACTACTCCAAGACCAGGAAGAGACCTGTGGCTGACATCATCCGGTGTTTTACTGGGACAGGTTAGTGGTTGATATACCTTTAATACAAAGTATGTGAAGAAGGATGTAGGACAACCAAACACTGAATTGCTTCTGATTTTACAACAGTACTGATAAAATTCTTCTTACAAAATGTTGCTCTTCAACAGTTACACACACATGCAGGCTTTATAATGTGTACAAAATTAATTCAGTGAGGCAGTAATGAAGATTTAATTTGTTATCTTAACTCGTTGCGTAGTTCATTGTAACCCAAAAAGCAATAACTATATACCTTACTGCCCTTACTGTAACATAGTCGGCTTGGCAGTGGCTGGCGGTTAACGTGTTCGACTCGTAACCCTAGGGTCGTGATTAATTTCGAGCGAGGTAGAGCCTTTGTCAGATCATTTTGTTATGTCCTTGAGCAAGAAACTTTACCCAACTTGTTCCAGTTGACTCAGCTGTATAAATGAGTATACCAGCTTCTGTTGGGGGCTAACCAGCCTGTCCAGGGGGAGTCAAAGACTCTCATCCATTTAGCACTACGGAAACCGGAGATAGCGCCAGCCTAATGTAATGAGCCAGTAAGAGCTACTAACGCTTGAGAAAGGATTTAGCTTACTGTAGCAAGTACGAGCTCGTATTAACGATTCTTTTCTTGTTTACAGGTTTGCAGCAAAACACTGACGACATTTCCGAATCAACTCGGGAAGTCTCACACAAATTCAGTTTTAATCTTACCGGGCTCCACCGAAAGGAACGGGTTCGACTTGTCGACCTGAGAATATTCGCAGAACTGCTTAACAACGCAACTAGTCTGGAGATTGAACTTTTCCATTTTCTTAAGAACGGAAAACAAGAAGTTCTCGCTACTCAGACACTACATGGTGTTTACAGTGATTGGATCGTATTCAACCTCAAGCCCAAGTTTAGAAAATGGTTACGTCAAAGCCAAAGGGTTTTACCCAACTACCAGATTCAGCTAAGACTACGTTCACTCTCATTGAACAGCGTTCGAATTGGCGGTATAAAGAACATCGAAAAAACACCTCTTCTTGTTGTCTTTTCGAAGGAGAAGAAGACAGCCAAGACGAACCAGCCTCAAACTCGAGTCTTGTCGAACCCAATGGAATTATTTACTACAGGGAGAATGAAACGCAATACAAAATTGTTGCGCCATCGTCGACGCCTTTGCGGCCGTAAACGAATGTATATTGACTTCAAGAGCATCGGGTGGGACAGCTGGGTGATAGCGCCTCTTGGGTACCAAGCCTACAAATGTTCTGGAAAGTGTACCATCCCTATCAGGCCAAAACACGATCCTACTAACCATGCGGTTGTCCAGACTCTTGCACATGATACAGGCGCCAAAACCCGAGCGGCCTGTTGTGTGCCCAATAAACTCAGTGCTATTAGTATGTTGTATAGAGATGATAATAATGTAGTGACATTTCGGTACAGATACGAAGCTATGGTCGTAGAATCGTGCGCTTGCAGATGATACTTGTTGTCACGGGTTGTATCAAAGCTGAACTGGTACGAGCAAAGTCACAAACAATTTACCACTGAAATCAGTTTGGTAAAACTTTTTCTAAAGATTTTAAATCAAATTTGTGTTTAACTTCGATAACAAAATAAAATCTTCAAGCTAAGCGCCAAAGTCACCTTGTTTTAATTTTGTACAGTGGGATAATGTTCACACATAATATTTTTGCATTAAAATAAAATAGTGTTACATGATAGAAAATGTCGAAAGAGTCCCGCAAGGAGATAAAAAAAATACAGTCTATATACAAAACATCACTTCTCGTAGCCCCGGGCCTATCAAGAACTCCCTCTAAAAATACTTGGATAGTTGGGACATAGGACACTCACAACACCTGGGACGGATTAATTATAATCCGTCAATGCGGTATTTTAAAAATGCTTAATTAAGGTTTTAAGTATTTGATAGAACCAGTATTAATTAATTATAATCTGACTGCATAAACTTCACGCTGCATTTTTCTATAAGAACAACTTTATACGAACAACAAGGCTAAAATTGGCTAAAGTTTAAGAAAAAATTGAAGCTTGGGCTCGATAGCTATTTTTTTGGCTTCGATTTTTAACTAACAAACTCACAGAATGAAAAAAAAAATGATTCACGTTATTTCTCCTTTAATCAGTCTTTGCTACAAATTATATACTGTACATTCACGGTATTGGAACACCTTTGGCTTAGCTCGATTAAAACCACACACAGAAATAAGAACAATTTAAGAACAATTTGAAACTCAAATCGCCAAGAAAGTTAAGAACAACAAGCCTCGGCCAAGTTTTTGGTTTTCATAACATAAACAAAGAAAAACTAAGAAGTCTTATATCGAGAACCAAAAATACTTGTAACGAAAGCTTTTACTTTTTCAAACACGCAAATAGGTTTACAAGAAAGACCTAAAGTCCGACTCAAACGTGTATCGATATAAACAGATATAAAACTTTATTGAAGAAGATGCAAAAAGTCAAATTGCAGAGTAAGGCTAGAAATTTTGGCGGAGCCTGGGCACTAAAATGTCGAGAAGCACTAAATTCACTGTGGGTTATCTTCAAGATGGCGGACATATTCGACCCAGTCTCATACGCTGAAGAGACCGCGCAGGTTGTTTCGATTGCCGGAGGCAGTACAGAACAACAGTATAGAGTGGAAAATCTTAGTAAAGTCAAAGTTCAATTTTCTGCTGACATGCCAAAGAAGGTGTTGCTTGCATTGTCCGAGAATTGAGCATATCCACACAAATAGACTCTTTACATTCTTTCAAAGAAATAACTCAGACACTTAGTTTGTTAGGAATTACTGCTAATATATTAAAGTGGCAAACTGACAGAAAATGAGTGCAAATGTCGAAAAGTATGAAAATTCAAAGTATGCAATCTTAAATGAAGCTGTAAAGAGTGGATTTTTCTAAAAACTAATAGTCATATAGTTTCAGTTTCGGTAGTTTATTAGTACAAATAATATTGGAACAAATCCAGACACGGAATATGAACTCCAGAGCTGAGTGTTTATAAACCGTGTTTATTATTTAAGAAACGAAACACAGCTACCGTGTTTGCACAGGCTAATGCAAACCGAGGTGCGTTCGGGAGAAATCAAGAGCAGATCAGTGCAAACACGAGACCGAAGGTCGAGTGTTTGTACCTGCTCGAGATTTCTCACAA
>JAOBRD020868981.1:0-12915 GCA_027575215.2 Hydrozoanthus sils | reverse complement strand
TTGAAACTTCAAAACTTCCTGCATTTGACTATGATTTTAGTATGATATTAGGCTGAGGCTCTGAAAACAACAGGGCACTGGATAAAGATAACAGGTTGCTTGATAAAATAACAGGGTCCCAAGAAAAATGGCAGGGTGCTGCACTCCTTTGTTTTGGCCTAGTTAGAATCCTGCATACTATTTAGGGATTAGGGTTTAATAATTGCCACCCAAAGGTGTGGGTTAGCACAACAGAGCAAGACTCCAAATTAGTAATTGCGGTTTTGTAGGACAGACCACAACACTAAGGTTGAAACCTGGGGCAGATTACACTAATCTATCCTTACCACAGTGCCTAACTTTTTTTTTGATCAGCTAAATTTTGTGCAGCTTGTAAGAGGTTACATGATATGATTTGGAGAAGCATAGGACTTGAAAAATTCTGAAAAGGTCTTTAGGTTATAATGACAGTGATAAAAATAAGGCCACACCAAATTGATTTGTTGGGGTACTAATATTATGAGAATAGGTCAGATCTGTGCCCCAACTCTAGACTAATGATACTATTATTTTAATTTGCAGATTTAGAACCTTGTAGCATGTGTGATAACTTATAAGGAATAAGAAATCTTGATTGGGGAGTTGAGTTTTAGAAAACATAGAAACCCACAATCTACATGATTTTTGGAGTTGTGCGATGTGTATGTGGTAATAATTTACTGCTATTCTTTTCTAGGTTGGCAATTGTGTAGGAAAGAGGAATTACCGATATTTCTACATGTTTCTGCTTTCCTTATCAATATATTGCTGCTACCTGTTTGCATTTGTTGTAGTTCATCTTGTAATGTGTAAGTATGTTTCCTATTGATATATTATGCTACTCATTTAGTCATTCCTTGTAGTTTATTTTGTAATGTATAAGTATACTTAAAGAACATATGAAGTGTCACCAATATTTTGAAAAAAACAAAAAACATAGTATCAATTGGTACATCAATAATTAGCCAAGGTTCAGGCTCTTCAACTTAGCTAAAAGCTAAATCCTTTCTTGAGCCTACTGGCCCATTAGGCCAGCGCTTATCTCCGGTTTCCGTAGTGTTAAGCAGATGAAAGTCTTTGACTCTCCCTGGACAGGACACTAATCTATTGCAGGTTAGTTCCCAGCAGAACTGGTACTCATTTATACAGCTGAGTTGGTTGGAACAAAGTCGGGTGAAGTGTCTTCTCAAGTTAGGGACGGACCATTTTATTTTTGAGGGGTCGAGGGGAGGTTGGAAGATTTAGAAAACAAATTCCTGCAACTCTATGGGAAAGAAAACAATCATTCAAAATACAATCTAGGGAAAAAAATCTTGCAAAGAAAGTTGGAAAGTGCAACAGAATATAATTATTGGGAAAAAACATCTTGTGCTGCACTTTTACAGGGAGAAACATCTTGCTTCTTAGCCAGTACAAAAAAAAATGTCTTGATTGGAATGAATCTTCCTACACCCCACCTCAAAAATCAGATGGTGTGCCCCTTATAGCATGCAGTTTGGGAGCAGTTTGAAAGTCCTGAAAATGTGCCATTTCATGATGTCACCTTGTTTGAACTCAGAAGACAGCTGTTTTTTTTTTATTCTCTTAGTATCATCAAAAAGTGGTTCATTTGTTGAAGCAATGAAGCAATCACCAGCAAGATATCCTTTGTAATCTGTAACAGTTTGTAATTTACTGACTTTTACTGGTCAGTATTCGGTAGATCTATGTGTTTAGTAACAATTATTAGAATATTATATAGAAATTTTTAGTGTGCTTTTTCACTTTTTGTATGACGTAAGCATACATCTATTAACTTGGCCTTTCCATGCATTTGGACAATCAAACTTCTTTTTAAAATTTTACATACTCAAATCATTGTTCTAAAATAAACTAGTTTATGGTTATCATGTGTCTTGTGTGTTATGGATGCAGTTGGGAGAGCACAAGAGAAGCTAGCGAAGCACTTAGCTTTAAGCCACTCATTGACAAGCACTTCCAATGTACATTTATACCACAGTAGATACATGATAACCATGCTGAACTATTTCTTAGCTGTTTTATCTCTGGCCCCATCCACTAAATTCCAAATCCAAGTAGACAGTCTGAAAAGGCATAGAAACATTTTTTTGTGTTCATTTGAATCTGGGAATCGATTTCTGGTATCTTCCACAAATCCACCTAATATACCAGATTAGAAAAAAACCTGAGGTAACGCACGCTCTGAATGGTTATAGCTCCATTTTTTATAACTGAATAGAAACCATGGTATGACATCACATAACGCAAGCAACCAGTTACATGGTCTAGTGCAAAAATGATGTAAGTGAATTTACATGAAAAGCTAAATTCTCCCAAGAGTTATGAACAGATAGTGGGGATAATGTAAGGAGAGTTGACAACTTCATCAAAAGTCACTTAACATTGTTTTTGCACTAGACCCTTCAATTAGGGCAAATTATTGTGTAAAAATGAACATTTTGTGTGAACATGTTTCTTGATTGAGTGAATTTGCCTTAACTGCTGCCACTATCTTGGAAGCAATTGTGTGCTTTTTCTCTATTTGGTCCATAGTTGGACTGACTGGCTTCCACACATATCTAACAGCCTCCAACCAGACCACTAATGAAGATGTAAGTTATTAAGTAAAGGTCCGTACAAAAGAACTAGGCAACTTCCCATTGTTCTGCAGCATTTCACATTTCCCACACCAGAATGCTTAAATTTTCATACTAGTAAGAATACATCTTTATTATTACTTACACTATGCCACCGCACCATCACTATTATTCTTAGACTAATAATCATCACAGGGAAGACAAAACTGTATTATAAGCTGTATTGGTTTCTTTTTGGCTTCCTTGCCACATTGTAATAGGCGAGTTTTTGTTTACATTTTTTTTCCTCAATAGCATACGCACTCATCTTTATAATTCAACTACAGAAACAAAGCTTCTGAATAATGAAATGTTTCTATAAAATAAACTTTCTCTGAAAATAAGAGATTGGTATACTGAGTAATCTTTCCAATATATGGTTTTGAAAATTGGAAATTTTACAAATAATGTATGGCTCATCGTTCTTGCCTCCAGCTATTTTGGCAATTTTTTGCATGTTAATTTCTTCTTTTAAACTTCACTTATAGAATCAAAAGTTCGGCCATTCATTAATTTTGATAAGCATTCTCAAGTATTAAAGTCAGTTGTTGTTTATCTTTGTTCGTTCTAAGACTTAAGTTATATGCTAATGAAGCAGAATGTAAACAATGATGTCAGCAGAAACTCGCCTATTAATCAGCAATTTTGTGAGGTACGTAATTTTAAAGTATATACTGTACTTGTAATGTGCTGAAATAAATAAACTGAAACTGAAACTGACAAGTAAACAACATAGTTTTTAAAGTGCATATGAAGTGCACTTACATTTTTTATTGCTTCAGTGGATAGACCTTGCTAAATGAGCAATAATGGTGAAGAAACTTTAATTAAATCTTTTATGTATCTTGAGATATTAACACTTAAAGTTTTCAACTAATGACGTCAGGAGTGGTTCTGACAAATTTGCATTTTTTAAAAGTCTGCTGCCCACCCATAACCTTTGAATGAATTTGAACTAAACTTGGGCTGATTGCCTATCTACCTCGAGATACATCATCAGCCCAAAGTTGAACAACAAAACCCCTTCTAGGACAGGCAATAACTAAATGTTATTGCATTCAACAAAGGAGAACGCATACCATACTTGCCGATACTCGTGGGCTCAAGCTTGATGCCATCCGTTTTTGAGCGATTTTCGTCTGGCTGACTGTGCGGCACATAATGTCTCTACTCCATGTCATTGTGACCATGGTGGCATGGTGACCAAGTTCTTGAGTGAAAAAGTCAAATGCTCTTCACTAATCTCTAATTATTTCTAGTCTGTAATATTATACTATACAACACTTTTAACAACTCATTTACATATCTAAACCTTTATGTTAAAAGTTCTCATAGAGATCTGCCTGATTATTTTAGGGTGTGGTCACTTATGAGGGCCCACTTTTGTAAGCAACCAGCTGGCTAAATCTGGGTCAGAGGCTGGATTTTCTTGATTTTATCGAGTATTTCAGTCCAATTTGGTTACAAAACTGTATTTATTATATAGATACTGATGAAATACCAGGATTTTTCCTTTCATTAAAAAATCGTATCTTCACTGCCTGCAGTGAAGATACTATTTTTATCTTTCACATGGGAAGATATTGGTGTCGTCATGGTTACAAACATAAGCCAAGTACGAGAGAGCTTCCTGCTCAGGCATGCAACCGGGTCTTTTAAAAAAGTTGTATTTTATGTAGGAATTTCATCAGTATCTTATAAAATAAACAGAACATAACATGGCCGCTTGGGGATATAAATTTTATCTTCTCGAGCTGAAAGTTTTTCTCACTCGTTGGCTTTGCTCACTCTATATAACACTGGATCAAAGGCATATAATCTCACTGTGAATGTGTTTGTTTTCTCTAGATAAAAGGTTCATTTTCAGCTAGAAGAGGTCAGGATAACTACAACCCATTTAGTACAGGATCTGTTTTTGGGAACTGTGTACAGGTGATATGTGGTCCCCTATATCCCAGGTAGGTTGAATTTCTTTGTGTTATAGAAGTATTTAACAAGCACATGTGCCCTTTTCAGTGATAGAACTACATGTGAATTTTTAATTCACTCAAAAGATGATTAGTGAAGATTGTGTTGCAGGTGAGTTTTTCTTGTACTTCTTGAGCAAACTAAAAAATTCACAAACTTGTGTTTGTCACTGAACAGAGCTAATATTTGAATATAATAATAATAGCTGAAAAGAGTTAATATTTCTTTTATAAAATTTGCTCACCAAAAACTCTTTTCAAAAAAGAGAAAATAAGGTTTCTATCTGAAAAATCTTCATGTATTTTGGCCGTTAATTTGAATGTTTTGTAGTTATCATAACAAATTTGGTTCATTAAAGTTTTCTTCCTTACTGTCAGTTTTTCCTTGCAAACCAAAAGCAAGTATTAAACACTTACTTCTTTTCTTAATTTTCCAAAAGAAAGAGATTAGATGAATAGTGTTATTATTTGGTAACCAGTAGGGAGTTTAGATTGAAAGCAAGTTAAAATTGCACTCTCATTGGTTAAAATTTAGTTGGTGGTTAGAGTGATGGAGCTAGAAATGGATTTAGATTGTCAAGTGTTTAACTATCTATATTAAAGGAAGACAAAACAATAAGTTCATAATTTATTGTAATGAACTTCTAATACTGGTGTATTACTGGCGCAGTTTAATAGACAGGCGTGGTATGGTTGTACCCGAATCTACAGAAACTGACAGATATGGAGCAATAGGATCAACAATACCTGTAAGTTAACTTGTAAGTTCTTTTTGATTTGGCCAGCTGACAGTCAGTGTGGTGCCTAAACTATTAAATTTTTGTTTCTGCTGTTTCCACATAACAAAGGAATCCCTGTGTTAGTATTTCATTAGTATTCATAAAGTTGTCACCAAGACAACGGAAATCAATGGCACAGTAGCGTGTTTGCATTGTAATCCTAGGAAATGGAATGACGAACTCAATATTGATAAAGTAGGGTTAAGCTGTTTATTTCTCTGTGTGTTGAATACAGTAAAAATTGAAGTGATACAGAATTGTTCAGTACTTTTTCGTTTTCACATTCTGTAGGCCCAAACAATTACTAGAGCCCCAGAGAATGGACAGACTAGCGAGTTTTACAACAATAGAGAAGTCTCGTCTGGGATGATGACGAATGTACTTCCAAATGAGCCCCCAACAAAAGAGGACTCCGAAAGAGGGGCTTATGAGGGTGACACCTTGAAAGCAGACAGTGAAAAGGGATTAGTCAAATTAAGTGGTGTGTAGGACAGCAAGACCTGATGTGAGAATCACACACATGCGCAGTTAAATACCTCTCTTCCATGACTGAAAGCCTTCTTGTGGAAGCCAGTAGTTGAATTTTGGGAAACAACGACACTTATGGTGTAATTTTGTTTGATGAAACTTCTCAAAGTGGTTCTAAAGCTAGCTGGGTTTAGTGCAATCATTTGCAAATTTTAGTAGTATTTGGATTATTGTAAGCGCTGTGTCTTCTGGAGGGCTACAGACTATAAGTGAAGGAAATATTGATTCTGAGTAGAACATAATCATTGGAAACGTGCAAATTTCATTCTCCGTAGAAAGTTCACATCACAAACTTGCCCATAGAATTTGTAAACGAAACTTTTTAAACACTACTAGTCAAAAGCATCAAACAGGAAATTTTACCTCTTGCATCGTGTCATGATTTGTTATTTTGGTTTTTGTAGTGACAATCTCATATATAACTATTGCATTGTATTCACCAGCTGATCTATTAATATGGGCCTGCGATACCGGACAGAGAATCCCGGGTTGACTAAAATCATTTGGACAATCTATGATAATGCAAAAGGTGCACACTTGTACATTGACCAATAATTCCTAGCGGATAAACGACCAAAATTGCCCATTAAAAGGCACAGAGAAAATCTGTCAACCTTGACACACACAGTGTTGTTAGTACCAAGAAGAGTTTCATCAGTTGTCGCCTTCCCTGAGCTTCTTTTAGCGGTGTAGGGTTTGCAGTGCATTGTGGTAAAATGTAAAGCCGCCATCTTTTTCAGAATGAGTAGTTGTATTTTAGCTTTTTCAGTCCTAGATGTATTAGTAAATTCTCCCAACTAGAGCCCATACTTTTCATTGAACAAGTTTGGGAGAATTTAACTTTTCATCTTCAGTAGCTCACTTTGATTGACCAATTCTCCGTTTTTGAACAGCATATGTATTATTTTATTGTGTTATGTAAGGAGATGATTGGAAACATTGTACTACATGCTTTTCCTTCCCACATAGTGAAGCAAGATTTGTGTATTTCTTGAAAATTAGTTTCATGTTGAATGAATGAATTTAGAATTCATTAACTGCATTATTACCGCCGCCTGGTTAGTCCAGTTGGTAAGGCGCCAGTCTTTCGTGTGGGAGGCCCGGGTTCGATTCCCGGTGCCGGACCTTCATTCAAGGTCTTAAAATAAAAGAGAAGGTGCTGCCTTTGCCCTAACTTCTGCAAACGGTTAGACCTTCGCGTCTTCTCGGATAAGGACATTAAACCGTTGGCCCAGTCTCTCGATCTCCTATCGGGGGACTTAAAAGAACCCACAACACTTGTCGACAAAGAGCAGGGTGATCCCGGTGTCGTGGTCTGTCTCTTCTAACTAAGGGCAACTCTCATGAACATATTTGTGAGCCGTGTATAGCGGACTATCCAAGACCCTCAATACCAGAATCAACTGTAACTCATTGTTAAGCGTCCTTGAGCATCTATGGAAAAGGCGCTATACAAATGCTAAACATTATTATTATTATAATAATTATTATTATTATTATTATCATAGGTCATGGTATTCAAAGGCAAATAATATTGGGTTTGTCTAGTCGTTTCGTGCGTTAACCCTTTCAGCTCATATTACGCTAGATGGCGTGGTGCTAAATTCTGCCAAGTTAACCCCGTACTTTTCCTTCTCTTCCATCCAGCCTAGCAGCAATTTCGAAAGTCTCTAAACGGCAAAAAATTGTGTTGATTGATTTCCGATGATCGATAGTCATCGACTATGTACGTCACAAGTGACAGAATTAGGAAAACTATTTCTAAACAATATTCCTTCATTCCCTACGCAAGATAGATGAATTGATATCAATCGATGAATGTTCGTTAATTGATATCGAATGGTATCGGCCAATCAATGACCAATAGAAAGTCGCACAAAGATCGTCTGCTAATCACATCGATTGACATCTAATGTTTCTCCGTGTGCACCTTCCGTTTCTCGTTTCTAGCGGCTGTTTTGTTAACAATCTTGGTACCTTCATTATCGTGAAGTTCGCTCTCAGTTTAACGTGTGTGTCGTCATCAAAGGATGCGATGACTGCACTTTGAAAAAATAGTTGGAGACGTTTTTATTGCATCGAGGAAAGTTGGGCATAGAGGTCCGGCATTCGAAGCGATTATCAGCCGATGCCAATCAATTATCAATCAATGCCAATCGATAAATGGTAACGACTAAATTGGCTATCGATTGGTCATTGAATTCCAATATCAATGAATTGATTAGTATCGATTAGTACCGATTGCAATTGATCAAAGCATGTCGAAGTTTTGTTCAGGGCAAGACTTGCTAACAATAGAGAAGAATACGAACAAAGACATTCAATAATAGTTTTATAACCAGCCCCTTTATTACTAATATTAACCGTAGGTCCCGGGTGGCAGACCTCAAAGGGAACCTCGAGACCTATTGCCTGTTCTTCTGTTACTCTTTGATTCAAAAATGTCATAAATACAAAATAAAATGTTTCTTATTCCTTTTCAATAACACGCTTGATCTCTTCTCGTTCTTTATCCCATCCGTGTTTCGTAACAGCGTTGTAAACTTCCATCAGCATCGACGGAAAAACGTTGAAGTATACAAAATCCTCCAACAATCGTTTCTTAATGTTGGAGCTTCGAGTGGCGTCGGACACATGCGCATAGGAGTTGCGCACAAACCGTATAAGTTCAACTGCAGAGCACGTGTTGTAGCGCCTCCCCCGGCTAAGGCAGGTCATCTCGATATATTCGTCAACGATGGAAGATTCCCATGGATTGTTGTCGAACTCTTCTCCCAATGTGCTCTCCAGTTGTAGCTCGACTGGCGAAGGGGAAACAACGGCATGCCTTGGTTTCTGAATTTCAGGTTGGTTACCAACAGCCTCGAGAAATCTCGCTTTTTTCGTATTGGACCAGAACAAGGGATGACTGAGAATCTTTTGAGCAGTTGGGCGAGAAGTGTTCACTTCGTGGAGCATTGCGGTAATAAGGTTGGAAGCCTCACAAGACAACGCGCTGTCAACAACCATACTGAATTTTATAATGTTTCGTTCTGTCTCATTCTTGATGTCGATTCCACTTCGACCTTCTGTTGATAGAGGCGCAAACGGATGCTTCTTGCCAGTCAAAATATAGTGCATTACCAATCCACAGGCAAATACGTCGGACATTTCCGAATGTTCAACCACGGAAACCCTTAATAGCTCTGGAGCCATCCAACATCTTGTACCAGCAGCGTTGTGAATGACACTACAAGTTTCGGTAGTGCCATCCACAATAGCACACCTTCCACTCAAGCCAAAGTCTGCCAGTTTGAGGCATAATCTTGGTGAAGTCTTGTAAAGAACATTTGCTGGTTTGATGTCGCGATGAAGTATGTTATGCTGATGCAAAAACTTCATCCCCTTAACTATGTCCATACAGAGAACGGCATCTAGAGAAGAATCCCTTGATTGTTTACCCAAATACTCATCCAGCGTGCCTTCCATGAGGTCCAGCATTAGGTAAACAAAGTTCTCATCGTCACAGTGGCTTATGTATCTCACAACTTCATCACAGTCTCGCAGTTTCACCAGAATGGAGATTTCCCTTCGCTCTTCATGCCGAAGTAGCCGATGCTTCTCAATTCTTTTAACTGCTACCTCCCTACCATTTCGCTCATCGATTCCACTAAACACGTACCCGAATGCACCTGATCCAATGGGCTCTCTATGGTAATGAAAATGATGAATCTTCTTGCTGTTGTGACCTCTAACCACCTGAGCTACTTTGAACCTGTGGTTTTCCGATTTAGGATCCGACCATTTTAGTAATGCAGGAATAATACTTGAGTCGATAGGTTTCTCGAGGAGGCCCAACAGCTTGGGGAGGCTTTGCACAATATCAAGACACGATTCACTTGTGTTGTCTTCAATTGTCGGATCGGCTCCGTTGGCCAACAATCGACGGATTGTCCAATAAAACATAGTCTGCTCAATATTGTCTTGTCGGTCTGCCATTTCAGAAATCATTCTACTAACAAGATGAAGGGGGGTATTTCCTTCAAAGTTCTGTGCATTTACATTAGCATGATGTTTCAGAACGCTGTCAATCGTCTCTTGAAGCTCGTCATTTCCAAGAGAACATATGATATGGAGAATTGTTAGTCCATTCGTGTGCTTTTTGTTTACATCTTTCGAATGCTTTATAACGAATTCTATCAGCGACTTTGCTAAACTTGTATTCTGGTTGGTCAGTAAAGATGAAAGCACTGTCTCACCTTTGCCATCAGCCAACCAAGGATCAAATCCTTTCTCAAAAATCTTTTGCCAGTGATGGATTTGTTTCTCGGCACTCTCTTGTTGCTTGTAAAACAAATTGCTAGATTGCGGGAGAGACCTCGCTCTGGTGAGCAAAGGAGTCTCTCCATAGTACATTTCACCAACATTGGTCCAAGCTCCATTGTCAACAAGTAAAGACGCTGCTTCCCACGTTTCTGCCAAGTGAAGTGGCGTTTGGTCGTGACTATTTCTTGCATTCACAACAGCACCAGCTTGCATCAATGATCTACCACAGTTCGTGTGGAAAACAAAATTTTGTGGCAAAAGGCTGGCCCACAAGTGTAGAAAGGAGTTACCTTCCTTGTCAGTTTGGTTCAACAGTATGGTTTCTTGCTCAAGGAACAGCAAAACAACATTAAAATATTTATCGGCCAAAGCATAATGTAAAGCTGTATTACCTTTGCCATCCAGTGCGTTAATGCTAGCCCCCTTTTCCAGCAAAAGCCTTACAACTTCTTCTGAGCCCACTGAGGCAGCCACATGGAGAGCTGTTTGGCCTTTTCTGTTTTCCAGCTTTATCAAGTTTGGGTCAGCTTGTAAAATAGCGTTTGCAACTGCTTTCTTACTTCTGCTGGCAGCCAAATGCAGAGCTGTGTGGCCAATGCTATCCGTCAAGGATGCATCTGCTTTGCTGTATACAAGCATAGCGGCAACTTCCCTGCTGTTAGCCAAAGTGGCTGCATGTAGTGGAGTCGATCCAAATTCGTCTTTAGCGTTGATATCCGCCCCATGACGCAACAACTCAGCAACAGCCTGTTTACTATCCACTGAAGCAGCGATGTGGAGTGGGGTACGACCACTAGTGTTACGAGCATCAACACAGGCGCCCCTTCTTATCAACCCATTCATGATCTCAATGTCTTTGGATCTGGTAGCAAGGTGAAGCACTGAGCATTGTTTACTATCCGTCCAATTGATATCTGCTCCATGTTTCATGAGCCAAAGAGCGGTCTCCGTACTGCTGAACCGTGCGGCCACATGCAGAATGCTCCGTCCATTTTCATTGTAACAGTTAATGCCGGCCCTTCCCTTATAGAGTTTCTTTGCAGCATCTATGTTGTCCCCCATTGCTGCTAAATGAAGCGGAGTGTACTGCCAATTGTCAACCTTATACACAGCTCCACGTTCATGCTTCATTAGCAGAGAAACTGCTTCGGGGCTGTATGATGCCGCAAAATGCATGGCTGTGCGACCAAATGCATCTGCAGCGTTTACATCCGCTCCTTGCTTCAGTAAAACCGAAACCACTGCTATGGCCTCGTTAATTATTGCAACTTGCAAGACAGTGCGTCCGCCCTTGGTTACAGCATTAGTATCAGCCCCGTATTTCAAGAGCATGAGTGCAATCTTGTTTAAGTTCATCTTGGCAGCAAGATGGAGAGCGGTGTAGCCTTCTATACCATACTTTTCATTTACAGTGGCTCCGCCCTTCAGGCACTGGGATACTGACTTTATATCTTTACGTCTTACTGCCTCATACAATGAAACTTGCTTCTTCTCCTCTCGGTCCATCGTTCCGTTTGGAACTGTTTAAGTATTTATCTGTTGGGCAAAACCCCAAAGAAATGTTAATCTGGTCTCAGTCCAGTGAGTGTCGTCCCCCTGGGAGAAATTGAATACAACCTGTTCCCATGGGGGATAACATGATTATAGCCTGGCCCCCAGGGGTAACATTATTAAGTAGCCTGTTCCGCAGGGATAGCATGATTATAGCCTGGTCTCCAGGAATAGCATGATTATGGCCTGTTCCCCAGGGATTGCATGATTATAGCCTTGTCCCTAGGGATAGCATGAATATAGCCTTGTCCCCAGGCATAGCATGATTATAGACTGGTGCCAAGGGGTAGCGTCCCAAGGGACAGCATCATTATAACCTGGTCCCCAGGGATAGCATCATTATAGCCTGGTCCCCAAGGATAACATGATTATAGACTGGTCCCCAGGGGTAGCATAATTATAGACTGGTCCCAAGGGATTGCATTTCTATAACCTGGCCCCCAGGGATAGTCTGATTATAGCCTGGTACCCAGGGGTAGCATGAATGAAGCCTGGCACTTAGGGTAACGTGAATGAAATCTGGTCCCAGAGGAAAGAAGAATATACCCTGCTTCCCTGGGGCAACATGAATAAATTCGGCACTTAGGGTAACGTGAATGTAGCCTTGTCCCCAGGAGTATAATTTTCTGTAGATCGTTCTAATAGTCGTAAGAACTTCAAAATCGAGCTTTTCTCATTGTGATTTTCAGGACTACGGCGTATAGGTGATCAACACGGTGCATTCCAACTAGACTACAAAATGAGCAAAACAGTCTCTTCCCTCGGTGGGATATTGAGAATCCAAGCGCGTTCATCAAACGGGAGACTGGAAAGAGGAAATAGACGCGCGGACGGGAGCAAAAAAGCGCCCCTCGTCTCCATTCCTTTTTGCTCCCGTCCGCACGTCCTCTTCCCGGGCTCTTAATTGATAAAAGCTCTTGGATTGCTGAGTTTAAAGCGAAGGGCTTTTCTCGTGAGATATGAATTACAGTAAACATAAACATAAGGCGTATTGTGTCAAAAATACATTTAATTTGTCTACGGTTCTAACGTGAGTGATAACGCCAGAGAAACACTGAAATCTGATTGGTATCCCTACTTCATGTTGTGTCTCTGTATCGATAATCTTTATATAAGCCTTGGGGGGGGGGG
>JAOBRD020868980.1:13233-29629 GCA_027575215.2 Hydrozoanthus sils | reverse complement strand
AGTATCATGGCGTTAAAGAGTGTGATACACGACTCCCGTGGAATGACCCTACGTGCTCTGCGGAGCATACCGAGCCTTGCAGATACCTTACGCCCGATGTAGTCCACGTGATTGTTCCACGAGAGTCGTGGGTCCACCACAACGCCAAGATACTTAAACTCATAGACTTGTGACAAGGCAGTGTCGTTTGTCGTAACTGTGAATCTATCAACGCGCGCAAGCCGCTGGTGTGTACCCGCTATAGCAATCGGACTTTCAAAAACAGAAGCATTTAAAAACTGTTACAAATTGTTTGATCCTACAAGTTTTTCAATAGGAATTTTTTTTTTGTAAAAAATTCTATTACTTTTATTAGTTGTTCTAATTTAACTGCCCCTCAACCAATTTAAGCACCAATGAAACCTGAAATTATTTTTTTTCTGGTGTTTAAATTAGAACAACTACATACGGTACCTAACTTAATTAGTCTAGCTTAAGCTTAGATTGTCCATGACAGTAAAGGCTTTTTGAATGAAGCTTTAATTTATTGGGAAACACTGCAGTGACAGCTAGAGAACTGTAATTACAATCCAAAGGCTATCAAGCTAGGCTTTCACGTCCTAACATTGAAGAAGATCAAATTAATTAATTAATGAGGTTAGGAATAATCTTAAAGTGTTGTTTGCATTGTGGTACCACTGGTTTGAAAGGCATATGAAGTGAAAAAAAGTGAAAAAGATTAGCAGTGAAAAAATGTTGTCAAAATCTTTTATGGTGCTTGAAATAAATATATATCATTTAAAGTTTCCAACTGATGATGCTACGTACAAGTGTAATTATATATGCACTTTAAATTATTCAACAAAAACATATTATAAACTTACTCTGAGACAACAGGTTCATAATCAACTCCACTCACCTGTAACTAATGTTAAACCCTGTGTGTGTGACATGCTTGTCACTATAAAAATATAAAAAGGCAGCGCCAGACTTGGCCTGTACAATTCGTATTGGTTCATTAGCTATGGACTTGATAGTCTTGTCTTTAATTAGACCACTAAAATGCAGAAAAAGATTTGTAAAATTATTAGCTACAGTATATAAATCATCTGGTGATATATGGTAGAACAGGTTAAATTTTATCTTTTGGTCAAAAAATGGTTGATCTTCTCAAAACCACTAGATTTAATGATAATAACAACAATAATGAAAATATTAATAATAATAATAATAATAATAACAACAAAATTAATACCAGCATTTAGTATTCAAGTGCATTTTCGTTAAAATTTGATTAAAATGCACTTTACGAACTAATACTATAACAACAGTATAAAGGGGCCTTCTGTAAGTTCTTTCATACAATTTATATAAATTATGTTGTGGTTCAATTTTGTCCTTGGTTTAATTTTGTTTTCCTTTGTTTCAAACTCATTATCATACAAAGGGAAATACATAAATTTAAACCAAGGATAAAAAAAGAACCACAACATAATTATACATTTGGTGTTTGAAGCCAATTAACATAACTTAAAATTAAATCATCTTTAAGATTATTACTATAAGTATTATTATCATCATAACTATTATTATTCTTATTGTTATTATCTATAATTTTATCTACATATCATGTATAACTGTATGTATATTTTATTTTGCCTATAATTTTTTTTTTCGTCATCAATATATATAAATACTAGGGATCTTACAATCAGACAACAGCAACGACGACGGCAACTTTAGGGGCCTGGTTCAAGACGCACGACATGACATTGGCGTTCCTGCTAAAACTCGTGTTCCGAAATGCAGGGCGAATGCCAGGTTACAGCACGTCTGTTTGAGTCAAAATGCCGAAGTTCAGAGACACTCTTCTTTTGGTTCACGTTTCTCACCTGATAAATGCTGAAGAATCCGCTCTGCTCTACAACTTAAACAAACCCAAGAATCCAGATTTACGTTACACTAATTACGACCGTTTTGATTTGGACAAACTTACAGACAACTAATGTAAAACTGAATTTAGGTTTTACAAGAACAACATATATAGTTTAACCGAAGTCTTAAATTTACCAGACCAGATTAAGTCGATAAAACAGACCGGAATAGTTTTAAAGTCAGTTTTAATTTAATACATTTTCGGGTTTTTTGACACTTGTTTCATGTTCACTCGAATTAATTCAAACTGGACATGTCTGAGGTGAAACTGGCTTACTTTTTGCTTTCTTGAAATCTGGTAGGACTTGCATTATTAAAAAAGTATCAAGGAAAATTGTTGCCTTAGCTTTTGAAATAATAAAAGTTGTTCATTCTTACCTGTTAGCCTTAGCCATCTTGAATGGATGTGCCACATTGTGCAGAACATCAAACGTGCCCAACGGACGTCCGTGCAAGAGAGCAAAATGTTGTCTCAAACGTTTTGTCATGTGCAGTAAACCACCGGAAGTAAGAAAGCCCCGTGTTGCCATCGCTGTCGTCGGATCGTAAGGTCTTTTTTATAAATTAATACTGGTACACTACTGTAATCGTACATCTCTACAAATTTTTGGAGAACATTACTGACAGTTATTTATTTATTATTTGTGGTCACATTGTATTTTATTAACTGCACTCAAATTATTTTAAAACAAAAATGCTTAGTCTCTTATCTAAAAATGGGGTTCTCACATTTGCATGCTCAAAAGTACTTACACCAAGGACTTAGTTTGGGGGCCCTAATTTCAAAGTTAATGAATATGATCTATTAACTTCTTAATAATTTATCTATGAGTAAACTTGAGAGACTGTTCAGCTGTAAAGAAAAATTAAATAATGACCTGAAAGCCGCTAACAGAGGACCATCAATTGACTTTCCATCGTAAATATACAGGTGATCCCAAGCACATTCTGTAGCAAACTTGTGCAGTTTGAAGGTGATGGTTGTGTTTGGTCTAGATATAATAAAAAACCATGCATACATTATAAATTATCATAAGTGTTAACCCTTTAGCACTTCCATTTTCTAAACATATATAAGCTTCTCCTCGAATTTGATATTAAACTAAATTAGTTAATTTGGTAACAAGAAACTGGGAATTGATCAAACAAGTTTACTTAATGAATTGAAGATGATCTGTAAAATTAAAAAAAAAAATTGACTCCTATTCACAGAATTTATTAATATGACATGTCTGTATAGATCTGGAGTTGTTCAAAATGCCGGAATGATTGTTTGAGTTACAAAAATTTTCCTAAAATTCCTCCAAGTACATAAAATAAAGCACACTGCAACATTTGTGGTGGAGGTTCTGCTCCAGCTGTCAAAATATATTTTCACTGGCTATAGAATACATGGTCAGAGTTTCAGGTTTGAAATAGCTCAGGTGGAGAAAATTTATACCACCTGCTGGCTCAAAACTGTCCATAGTTATACATGGTCTGGAGACTCTTGCATAATCTCTGGCTATTTTATGTTATCCACTAGCACTACTATGAATGAAACTTGAACGCGTGGCAACCTTTAAGGTTAGATTACTGAAAAGCTCCTTTTCAACTAGTAAAGGCTCATTCCTGTTATGTCTATGTTTTCATAATACATACTGTTGTGATGCCAATTCTAACTCTGATTTTCATGGTAAGATGGTAGTTATTTCAAGGAAATTTAAATGAACACAGGGATTATTCATCTCATTCAAAATTTCAATTTCTAAAATGTCATTTTAGTAAAATGATTTGATGGCGAATAAAGATATTCACCCAGCAAATAGAGACAGAAAATTGCTTGTAGGATAGGCGAAATTCGCCATTCGCCAAAGCCCTGCATGGTACCCTCAGCAAAATTAAACTGACTGTGAAGCAGAACCACAATTTAACAAACCTTGACATTTGAACAATTACATACGTTCCTAATTACTATAATGACAAACAGCTCTACAAATCAATAGAATAAAATAGTTCCAGTCTAATATATAAAAAACATTTCTCTTTCCATTCCAAATTATTCAGTCATTCATTGTTCATTACAAGAGAAACCCAATATCTAATTTTGAAACTTATGAGTTGATGACAGTATTTTTATGCCAAGTTTAAAATTACTTATTCCTTTTGGAAAATGTTTGCATTAAGTCTTAAAGATACATGGTCAAGTTCTTACTTTAGGCCCCTTTGCACTAAACCCTTCGACTGTTTAATTAAGGTGGGATCCTCCCCCTGACAAAACACATCTGTACCTTGATGATTCCACAATCCAAGAACATTTCGACTCCTGTGAGTATTCTCCATCACCATCGTAAATGACACCATGATTGCTTCTCAATCTGATGATAAATGCAATTATAAATTTCAACTGAAATTTTGTGTCATAAAATGTCAAAAATTGCCAAAGCATTATCTAAGTTTTTGTTTTCTGCCAATTCAATTATCTTCTTTCCTTTTTGGCACATTCACACAGCAGTCTTTTGACCATGGTTACAATTATGTTGAGCACATTCACTCGGTGGTACCAACCCTACTCCCAAGTAGATTTTATCAGTGAGTTTTGTAATTAACCATGGTTAAAGACTGCTGTGTGAATGCGCCCCTTAAAATAATTTAAGATTAACATATTTATTGTTTGTATAAAAACACTTGTGTTTTTAACTTTTAATTTTAATTTTGCCTTTTATAATTAACTTTTAATATATGTCATTTGTTTTAATTCATAACATTTTTGTTTGTTCCCACTTATAAGGTCACGTTGTAAATTATAACTTACTTGAAAAAAAATTTCCAAGATGCCACAAGCAAAAACTTCCACTAAAAAATACACTAAATCAACCATATGATCTGAACTTGCTATCATTCTTAAAAACACCCCGATCCAATTCAACTCGACAGTCTCATTTACAAAGTTCTGAATTCTTATGTATGTTGTTCTGGACTGTTTCTGAAGTCAAAACAACGATCTGCTGCATAATAATAAGTATCAGCGTGAAATCTCCGCAATCTAAACTTCTAAAGAACAAAACAATTTCATAATAAATAAATAATCCAACAGCTAATAATACGAACAAACTGCTTTCTTTCCGTGAAGTCCATGGACATGTACATCAGTGATTAAAAATTTTCATTATCTCATCACAACATAATTATTAGAATTTAACTTAAAGCAATTTGGTTTCATATCGACTCTTTGGTAAGACAGTTTGTGGTGGTATAAAACTAGATATAAAAAAACCGAATTGCACCGGAAATTAGATTTTAAACTCAATATACTATAAGCCAAACCATTTATACGCAAAGAACATATCACGAACCAAATCAAGGCTACTGCAAGATCGATCAGACTAGAGTCGAGTTTATATACATTCCAAAATTGGGAACAAACGATTTCCCTCATGATTATTGGTTTTTAGCAGGTTGTCTTATGGCATAAACTATCTAATTTTCAACAGTTAATAAAATACTACGTAAACATGTAAATACCGTTTCGAAAGATGAAAAAGTTTCGAATATAAATGCGTGCGAAACTAGCGAATGTCGATCCTCAGACCGCGACCGCCGAGACACACTATAGCTATACAGGCAGACACAATTTCCATTTCTCTATATCAAAAGTGCATCGAGAAGAAGTCTTCCAGGCTAAGGTGTCTTTGTCTCTTGTATTAAAGACAACACGAATTAACTGTCTAGAGAATTTCTAGAAAAATTCCCTGCGCGACTTACCTAAGACGACAAAACTTGCACGAAGTACCCCACCATCCTTCATTACAAATACAATGTCCAGCTTGACAATATCCAAATCTGCAATCACTGTTTTTCTTACATACGATCTCAGTCTGTGACACTTTTACGAGGACTATAGAAGATAAGAAAATACATAAACCTAACCACTTTCTCGCTAATAACATGGCTAATTAGTGTACTACAGTCATTCCTCGACGGTCCTCGATCGACAAAACTCTTTCTAAGATCCAGGGCTGTCCGCGCAACAACTTTGTTTTGTCGGGGGGAGGGGGAGGGGGAGGGTTGGAGGGAAGTAGTGTCTGAGGAACTGGAACAATACAAAATACTTCGTAATTACGAGTACAATATAATTATCAAAAGGCCTTATTTGGGAATAACATCACACAATAGGTGACGCTGCACTTTTGCAAGAAACAAAAGAGTCGATCGAAATGGAACACTTACTTCTTCCTTTCACGGTTTATATAAAAAAGGTGTTTGTTCAAACATTAAGCGCACTATTCCGATTTACATGGTTCGTATACAGATGACAAAATTCCAGCATATAATTTATCCTGGACCCAACTCCTATAATTCTTTCTCGGTGAAAAACAAGACAATATCAACTTCAACTTAACCACAATAGCAAGGGCTGGTAAATAAGGAAAAAAGTCAAAACAATGGTATTTTTAAGGAACCAATTTTGTCGCGGGAGGTGGTGGGTGGTGGCACAGACCCCCCTACCCCACCTCCCCACTTTTTCAGAGCTCAATTTCCCAAAAGCGGATTTAGGTGTATTGGTTTTTATTTTACTGATGGACTCCTCTCTCCACAAGGAAGGCGTTGGTGCAGGCACCTTATCAATATCTATTTTACTGAACATGAATATTTGCTCCTAAAATTCAGCCTTTTTGAAAAAAAGCTGGTGGGTGGCGGCACATAATACCCCATCCCCCTAAACTGGGTTCCAAGGAAGTGCCATTGTTTTGACCTTTTCCCTAATCAATTGTCTCATTCATGTAGTATGAAAAACTTTGTATATACAAAAACTGAGCCAAATCCCAAGGAAAAAACTTCTTGAAATTTTTTAAAATTAAAAGTCTAAATACAAAATGTACAATTGCGAGCAAGACGCTCCAGTAAGTTTTGGTTTGTTTGTTATAGAGTTGAAATACTTTCCACAAAGTTCCACTACAGGGAAATTAACGGTTTTCCAGGGCTCTGGAAGGAAATTTTGAAATTACAGGAGTTTTCAAGGAGTTCCAGGAGTAGAGCGAACCATTACTTACTTTAAAATCTTTTCTTTTGTACACAAAATGTATTGTTGCGTTCGACGGGGGAGAATCGAACACAGTCCTGAAAAGGCTTGTGAAAGCCCAATTCAAGCAGAAATAGACATTTTTCATAAATGGCGGTGATTTCAATATTCTCGTGTGTTATCAAATTAGCCCCATTGCCCTACTAGCCTCGCTTTAGATAACAGTTCTTTTGAAAGTGTAACACAAGAACAAGGCTAGCCAGGCTAAAAAGAATATGAACACAATAGAATATGAAAATTGCCGCCATTTACGAAAAGGGTCTACATTTGAAAATTTCAAGAAAGCCAAATGTATGCAAAAACATATTAGAAAGAAAGCAACTGCGAAGTGAATGAACAAAGAACGATTATGTATTTAATACATTGGAATGCAACGCAATAGAACTCAGTGTTAGTAGTTAAATGTCGATAAACTGTCCGTGTATCAACCCACCAATAGCGCGTTAACGAGTAAGGGGCGGGAACCCGGGAAAAAGGGTACGGAAAGAGGACATCGAAGTGCAGGACGCGGGACATCAAAGGGTGGATGGCGGGATATTTAACTGTTTAGCAACATCAGAATCCTTGATAGTTTTCGATGTTTACTATTCAACATTGCTTTATTAAAAAGAGGGTAGCAAAATATATACAAGATCAAGAGCATATATAACGTCATTCTTTGTATAATCACTTATAGTGAACCTCGAGTGTTTCTTTGCAATCAGCTCGTTTCCTACACTTTGTATATATAACAACTTTGGAGTCAGCGCATGCGTTTTGAAAGACTACCCTGAGAAACAAAAGGAAGGGTACCACTGGATTCATGAATGGCCAACCCAACTCCCACGTGATCAACGTTTCAACAAATAGGAATGCTTGCTTGCTTGATTAAGGCAATCCAGCATGCTGGAGACACTGTTCGGTCACGTAACCTGGGTTTCATTAAAAGGCGGGTATCGGGAAAACCTACCCGACTGTTTAAGTTTTCATTTGTTTTCTGTCGCTTACAAAGCTTTTTCAAATACGGTTCAACCCCGGTCACTCGAATTGCTGTGGGAAATTGAAAATAATTGGAGTTATAGAGGTTAAAATTACAGTAAAGGTATGACGCAAATTCAAGGCAAAACCAGTTTTGCCTCGAGTTAGCGGGTAATTCGAGTTATCGAGGTTTCGGAGTTATAGGGGTGAATATTACAGTAAATCTTCGAGGCAAATCCAAGGGGTAATTCAGTATTGCTTCGAGTTATCCGGGTTCAACTGTAGTTATTTAACCGAATGCAACTCTGATTGAAAACTGATGTGAACTGCATGCAGCGAGTTTTTCAAGAACATCAGTACTTGATGTTACCAGCGAAGCAGTTCTAAATACAACTTTGTCTCTAACCGAGTCTCTGAAAGTCTACTAATTTCTCCTCTCCACCCTTGTGGTCCTCGACAGCCGAATGTATTTGATTGCTAACGGTTTAAGCTCAAAGCTGTAACCTTAATCCACCATTTTCCCGTCCACATATTTGTCCTTGAAGACATTCATCTGGCCATGCCAAAGTTGCAACACTAATCCACCATTTGCCCGTCCTCATATTTGTCCTTAAAAGCATTCATTGGGTCGTCTGCGTTGCGTCGTTTCATTCTGTACGCTTCCATCTCCTCCTCAGTAACGTCGTGATAGTCGCCACGTAACGAGTTATACGGCCTCTTGCGTTCATCGAGAGAGAGCAACCGCTCTGCTTCCTTTTGCTGTCTTTCTTCTTTTCGAAGAGCCTAGAGTTCAAAATGGGTTTGCATTTAGTTAATGATATTGACAATATTCTACATTAGTATAATTTTACCAGCTCCGCTACGCGCGATTTGATTGGTTTAAAAACAGTAGACGTGAGACAATATTTACCTCCGAAAGAGTAGATAATGAAAGCGAAACAAAAAGGCGAACGGAAGTAGTCGCTTCTTGTCCGTTTCGAATCACGATATTGAAAAAAAAATTTGCAATAAAAACACAGGATTTTTAAATGAGTCTAAAAAAATTCTGTTATATGCAATTCGCGACATTTTGTAGTTGACAAGCTTACAAAATCACGTTTGTTGTAAGTATTGCTTCGAGTTAGCGAGAAATTAGAGTTATGGAGGGCTTGAAATATCGGGTTTCAACTGTAGAATGTTGGGCGGCACAACAGTCGTTTATTTTAATTCGTTTCAATGGATTTCTCTGGCTTGGAAACTCGTTTTATCTAAGCCTTGGCCATCAATCGAAGCTGCGTATAAATAACTTTCATTCCAGTCCCTTTGTTTATGATTGGCGCAACGAAGTCATATATATAGGAAATAATACGAATTCGAGTTCAATTTAGAATTTATTTGCACCCATGAGTGTAAATAAATTCCAAACTGAACGAGAAAAGTCGTATAATCCCCTTTTAATAATACAAATGAAAAAATTCTGAAGATAACTTGCTGGAAGTGACGAACGACGCGTGCTTCTTGCCATGTGATGAATAATTTATTTTTGCATCCCATAATATAACTGCTCAGTTGCCAATCACCAGTGGAAAGGTTCTGGAACTCAAGGAGGGAAATGCTTACAAGCTTGGATACAATTTGTGTTTTGTTAAGTATTCTTGCACTTTGTTTGGCTTTCTTGCACGAAAAACTTAAACTGCTTTCAACCAATCAGAATCGAGAAATTTTTTCATGTGTATTATCAATATGCAAACAGATGAACAACAGAAAAAACGCCTGCTATTTGTATTCAGGTTACTGGAATATTAGGCCGCCTACCTTCTCTAGTTTTTCTCTCTTATTATCATCATCTTCCTCTGAAGTCGATTTTCTTTCTCTCTTTCTGCCCTTCCGACGACTCTCCTGGTGTATCTGTGGGGCATTGGAACAAATTGTGGTGACGCAACAATATGTACAGAATTAAGGGTGGGAGAAAAAACTTACATTATCATAAATCAGGAATTGAAAAAAAGGAAAAATTACCAAGACAACTGACAACAATACATTACCTTGACGACTGAACATGGAACTCAGGAATTGAAGAAACGATACACTACCATGACCACTTGAAAATAACTCAATGAATTGCGAAAAAAGGAGCATTAGGTGGACCTTGATGATGATAATCTAATGTATGTTGATGATGATCTAATGTTTGTTGATGCCAACAACAATGGTTAACCTGCGTACCTCCAACAGTGATTTGCCACTCTCCTCTGTTTCCTGAATCTCATTTGCATTATCCGTGAGTGGAATCTGCATCTGCAAGTAAAAACCGGGCAAATTAACACTAGGTCTACAGTCACCAGTAACTTATACTACTTCTAAACGCCTTCTAAACGTTTTGGGAGTAAAATCACACAAATTATGAAAAAGGCAAAAAGATCAGCATCATTAAATCTTATGTGTTAAGTTAAACAAGATATTTTCAAAAAATAACGATAATTTTAGCATTGTTTTATCAGGTGAAAAGAAATAATTCAAAAAATTTATCCTTTGTTACATGTTAATTAGATTAAAGGGCTGCTGAAGCGAAATCTTCAAACTAGTTTAAAATATCTAAAATTAAAGTTTGACTCGCGCAACGTCCGCTTAGACACTTGTTACCTGTTCTGAAAATAAATTTCGCGTTGAATTTACGAAGACTAATTGCCTGTTTTAGCATCAAAGCTGGGAAAACATTTTAAGCTCATTAGATGTGTATGACGTCACATAATTTGAAAGGCGGGAAATCAATCTCTCTTTTCCAGTCAAATTCATATGATCACGGCAAAGTTTGCGTGGCTGGTGGCCCAGTGTTTGACTAAAACTTTAACTAATTTGCTGTAAACGCTAATATAGAGCAGCTTGGAGTCGTTTCAAACCATGTGACGTCATAAATCGCTGTCGTATGTTTGGAATTTTGTTCGCACTGAACGCACTATTTTGAAAGCTTATTTCACGAACAGTAAGCACTTAAACTCTCCATTTACAATCGAATAGCAGTGTTTGAAAAGCCCTTAGAGCTATAAAAATAGCTTTTTAAACATCTACTGTTGTCACTCAAGAACTGAATTTTTCACCTAGTTAAGCAATTTCAAAACTGCTTGAAAATGGAACCATGGTGGTCCCGAAACGTCGGTTGTTTTGCGTAATCTTTATTCTAAATTCATTATCTAAGTTCGTTTTAATATGAAACGAAATACTTTTAGAACGACTTAAGTCTAAAGAATATACTAGCTGTTCCTTAAGGTAAGGTAAATGCTATCGAGCAAGGGTTTGGTGTAATTCGGATCGTGTTATCGATCGATTGTTTACAATGATTCTTACGACTATTTCCCTCTCGTCTTTGCTCTCCAGTCAATTCGTCGTGACTATAAACTTTAAGTTATTCAGTTCATCATCACGGCCTCGACATTTTCACACACTGCATGCAAAGCGCTGAGGTGGCAAGAATCCGCAAGCCAACAATTTTGCTGAGGTCAAAGAGCGAAAAATGAACTGAGTAACTTATAACAAAAGCTGGTAATCAAACACAACTGCCTTTGAAGTTGACATGGCAACATGTCCTTACCGTTTTGCTTCCTTTCCCAGCTTCCCCAGTGCAGTACGAGTTCCTGACGAACGAGTGACAACAGTCATAACCCCACCTGCCACTCTCCCAAAACGAGCCCCAAACAGACTGAAAAAAGAATCGGAGTGTTACCGATATAATTATGAAATGGCTGCTAGAAATATAACAGGTATAACTTGACTGAGTAGATAGACAAATTAACGCCGCGCAGCAGGTCGGTAGGGAGGGAGGGGAGGGGATGTGATGGGTGCGATACTACCCCCCCCCCCACAAGCAATGAAGGTCCACTTTTTTGTTAACAAATTATTCAAAAAAGGAACATCCTCTATGTGCACTTTTAGAACTGAAAACACTATCGAGTGATTTAAAACTGTGCAAAGTTTAAAGACTCACATTTATAGTAAGGTTTCACTGTTTGTGTTGTAGTACAAATGAAATTAACCAACAAGTGAAGAATATACTAGGCCTAAAAATTAATTTCGCAGTTGGTTTCGACTTCCTACATTTTAGTCTCAGACGACCTAATTTTCAAAAATTTCCGGGGTATCATAATTTTGAGAAGTAAACGGAACAAGCAAAGGAGGGGCATTTTACAAACCTAAAGGGGAGGAGGGGGTGCTAATGGAAAGGGGGCTAATTAAAGCTTTCACAGTAGGCATCTAAACCTTCAACTCTTTTTTATACAAATTCAGTTTTGACACTTTTTCTAAACCTTCTACTCTTTGTCACTAATGGGCCCACTCTCTTGTTCAATTGATTTCGAAACGTAACATACAGGTACCAGCCACTCAGCCAACGGAATGATCAATGATAGCGTCGTGCTAAACACTTTTCTTATAGAATACACATCAGGTTGTTACCTACAGATGGAGATACTTACTGTATGGTTATTAACAAAGAGATCCTCCTCGTACTTCGATTTGGGGACTGCCTTTTCTTGTCCTGGTAAAGGTAACAAGACTTTTTAAAAACCTTGTCAAAAATGACGGAAATTTTGAAACTCTGCCCCAGGCCACATGGTTCAGTATGAAATTGAGGCTCATGAATCCTTCTTACCTCTTTTGTACAGGAGTCTTACATTCGTGTGATTATGCCTATTTACAATCAATACAGCAAAAAAAACCCGCAGATAAGAACCTGGATTTTTTAACTTAGCCTAAATTAAGTTCTTATTGAAATGGTATTTATAGGAAATTTAAGCAACTTAGGTTCTTAAATTTATAGACCTGTTGCTATAAGGGTACTAGCGATCAGTACGGTTAACTATTACAGGGCATAACTTTACGTGATCTGGAAAATATTGTTGTACCCAGTAATGTTCTGGAAAACAGTTTAGGTGACAGTCACTCAACAAATTTACCTTACAAAGTACTAGCATGTATGTCTGTAAAAGTCAAATCTTTCAAGGTAATTGATTGAGTTTTACTGACTGAAACCTTTGACTACTAATTTTTGTTTTCTTGGCTACACTGGTTCTTATAAAAAGATTGTTTAAAAAGGGTTGTTTAAAACTAGGAGTTCTTAAAATAAATGAAGTGCTGCCTGATAATCAAGGCATGGGTAAAGCACCCCTATCGGGTACTAAATTGTTTTAATTAGCTTGTTGTGAATTCAATCAATAACTGATTGTGTCCGCGAGTTGACAGCGATGCTTTTGTTGCATAATACAGAAGAAAGAGCCATTAAAGGACATTGCCTTCCTCTCGAAAGCTCGTTGAAACTTTCTGATGTTTGATGAATGCTTCCTTGCTGTGAATTTGATGCATTATTCATACCTTATTTAACCTTTCTCTCAAAGACCACTCATGTCGATCGCACACACTCCAACTCAAGTATTCGACAATGGAAACCAACAAACAAACCTTACGCAGAAGCTGATTGGCCTACAGTGGTCGAACCAACCCATATATGGAACACCAGAAATACCGGAAGCAAAAAGCTGTGAATTCATTCCCCTGATTGTCTTCGAGAGGCCGAACCAACCATATATGGAAAACAGATGGGAAACCGGAAGTAAAGAAGGAGTGTTTTTCTGCCGGAATAGAGACTGAGAACTTTAGCCTTACAGGTTCGTGAATTTTAGAATCTTATACGCGGGATTTTATTGTATTCCATGCACCAATATCTCCTTACATAACTCGTAAATTCAAGACACTTGTTACTAGTATGTCAATTCTGAGCCAACTGCAAATTGAACGTCACCTACAGTACTCTTACCTTTTGTAACCTTTCCTGTTCTTGAGTACTCAACATAATGTTCCTGTTGAAAAAGAAAATCAACTTGAGTCCACATTTACAGCAATGCAGCAGACTGACAAATTTGCAGTCCTCTCAGCACCAACTACCCGTATGGATGGAGTCATATAACAAATCCATGCAAAAGTTTTTGATAAAGAAACTGTCAAACATATGGATCGAGTGCTACAATTGATCCAGTGTTTTTAACACGCTATTTATCAACAAAGAAATTTATTGCTGTTAAAACTATCGCGCCAGAAAACTAAAGTTGTCGAAATTAACATGCTTAGATATTATTCCCGCGTAATAATATTAACGCCAATTTGACAAATTTGCGTTTATTTCATGAAACCCGAATTTTAGGTAAAGGTAACCTCTACCACTAAAAGGGACAGTAGACAAACAGCAAGTAAAATTGTACTTCATTTTGTACTTACCGTTTGGGCGAGAAGTAGTTCTTTTGGTGGAGCACTCAAATGCTCTTCACCTCCGTACTAAAAGTGAATGGAAAAGGAGTCAAGTTCGATAGCTTACGTCAAGTCCTTCAGTCTGACTATTACAGTCGTACGCTTGAAAAACAAGTCAAAAATTAACAGTACATGGGTAACAGTACAATACAACAGTACCTGGAAAATTTAATGACAGGTTTTTAAGAATCTCCATCTTCAGGAACTATCAAATATTCCTTAGCAAACAACTCACAACTATTTCATAAACTTCACGTCAAGCTATGGTCCAAAGTTGGCAGTGCAGTGGCAGTGCAGTTACTGTGTCCGACTCGTTATCCTATGGTCCTAGTGTGATCCCTGGTCAGACTACTGTGTTGTGTCCTTAAGCAAGATACTTTACCCGACTCAACATGAGTGTAAACTTATGAGTAACCAGCTTCTACTGGGGGCTAACTAGTGATGGATTAGCTTCCTGTAAAGAAAGAGTCAAAGACTCTAATCTGCTTAACACTATGGAAACCAAGATAAGTGCGGGCCTGTTGGGCCGCTTGGCTTGGGAAAGGATTTCTTTTATGGTCCGAAGCTTACTTTATCTAGTATGCTCTGCTTTTGATCTTGCTTGAAATCTTCTTTTTTCACTTTGAACTCCTTGTGAAGCAGCTCTAGCTTGGTAGGATCAGCCTGAAGGTGGACGTCAGCTCCCTTTTCGTATGCCTCCCATGCAAACACTATGATTATAGAAACAATAATTAAAATTAATTTACCTCCCATTTAAACTTTATATCAGACACAATAAAACTGACTTCATTTGAAAAAGATTACAAATGGCAAAATAAAGACATCAAGTATCATATGTTTTGCTACCTACCCACTCTCCACTTGAACACTTGGAAAATTAAGGGGTAGCGAACGGTCTCTTAAAAATGAAAGTCTCGGAAAATTACGGCTTGTTCTCAAAATCTCGTCATAGTTTAATTGTCATGTCTCGAGGTCTAGTAATTTCGATGACTTGCAGTCTTAGATTTTCTCACAAATAGCTCACACTCTCAGCATTTCCGACGAGCTCGAAATCACTTTTTTGCTTGAAATTTGTTTGGTGTATTGGCATTTCAACTCTCGTTATCGGATTTTTCGTATCGTAATGTCAGGGTCTCAGATTATTCATTGCTTTCCAAGGTTTTAAAAAGGTCATTTCGTCATTTCAGACAGTCTCGGATTTACTATTCACTACCCTTAAAATAAGCTGACAGAATTTGCAATGGCTCATCACATTAGAAGTGAAAGGGTTAACAATTTAATACTTCAAAATAAAACTGACTTAAACCAGTAGTCAATCAACGACATCGCTCTTTGAAGTAAACTAAGTGAACTTAATGTCACCTGGGCAGCCCAATAAAAATTTTGAACCAAACAGAACTTACATTGTGTGGCGGCCATCTTTCGAGTGTCTCCAGTGTATCGGACAAAGTTGTCTCCAGCAAACAAACTGAAGTAAGGAAAAAAAACCCACAAAAAACAGCTTCTAACACTGATGCTCAGATGAAGACGAAGGGCCAATCTCAAAACGTCAGCTTTTCCCATCATCTCATGAATAAGGCGACAATAATTTGTTTGTAACATAATACTATAAAATTACGTCCACTTGCCGACGCATTCAATAAATTTTTTAAAAACTATAGACCTAAAGTTTTTAACACTTCTCTACACTGATTTCAGGGACTATTGCAATATCTAGCACAGAAATAATAAACATCTTTATATAACCAAGGACAAAATATTTTCCTGGGAAAGACCAAGCAAAATGGGAATATTTTTTTTTGTTGAAAAAAAGCATTATTCTATTTCATAAAAAATGTTCATAACAATGTTCAGTGACAATTTTTAAATAATCGGGCAAGTTCATTGAACATTGAGAAACATAACCTTTGAAAGACAACTTAATAAGAAAACTAAGATTAGACAACATTTTGTTGTCATCACGACAACATCAGGTCAAACTGCTTTCACCACTTCATTACATGCTAATAAAATCGTTGGAAAAACTGTTTGCCTGTGTCATAGAGTTTAACTTTCTTTTCGGTTAACCTATTGTTATCATATTATTGTGTCATAGACAAATAGTTTTTCAAGTGATTTTATTAGAATGTAATGATGTAGTGAAAGTAGTTTGACTTGATGATATTGTCGTGATGATAACGAAAGGTTGTC
>JAOBRD020868980.1:0-10297 GCA_027575215.2 Hydrozoanthus sils | reverse complement strand
TAAAACAATGTGAAATCAATAACATTTGTACATAAGCATGCATAATATAACCTACAGAACTGCATGGGTAGACTACATATGATTATATGATTATTCAATCATTGAAATTTTTAAAAATTATTCCCTGTATCAACTGACCCTTATAAACATTCTACTTAAAATTCTTGGTCAACTTTGTTGTGTACTCTGCTGATTTTTTAACACAATTATTTTTGATGACTTGACAAAATTTCAAGTAGTACCTTAAAACTCACCTTTTGGTATCAAACTTCTGCCCCGGCATCTCAATATCATCAGCATACTTATCTTCATCCTCATCTTCACTGTCGATGTCCTGAATACCGAGTATGGTTGTCAGTAAGTGAGAAAAATAATAAATTTAAACCTTTCCTTTCTTAGATGAGTTAAAAACTTTGTGAATTCTTATAACTCATATGTTTTCTGAAAAAAAAGCTTTAGAGTAGTTCACCTGGAAAATTTTTTTTGGGATGATCAAATCTTTTTTTTTCCAAAAACAAACAGCCTGTTTCACAATATAAATGAAACAAATGCATTTTTCGACCAATGTGGTCATTCTTCAGAATCTGGGTGTTGATGCATTTGTTCAATTTATTATATCTGTAACACCATTCTATGGTCGAGTATTGTGTGTAGAGGCTTTGAAAACCTTAGTGTGAAATTGGCAAAGGTATTTCGTGTTTCTGAGAGGAAAGTTGGCAGGTGTTGGGGACTGGGACTCTGATTATCTCGCTTGTCTTGCGTTGGTTTGTCCCTACTTTGCTACTGTAATTGCCTCAGTAGCTCAGTGGTTAGAACCATGTGATCAGGTTGTTATGGAATGATTCCCGCTTGAGGAAGTTTGGGTTGTCTTTTCAGTTTCTCTTACACTGACACATTTACCTTTGGTGCATTGTACAGCATGTCATAGTTTGACCTCTCTGAGTTAAGATGATTATATGATTTTAATGTAAGGGTAAGGAAAAGTTAGATGTTGATTTACTCTGTAGGAGTGAGGGGTTAATGCTGTTCCCAATTTGATGGTGTTTTGTCCATAGCTGAGCAGTGAAGTAAAATAATATTTCTGACAGTAAAAAAATGAACTCCTGGTAATTTACCCCTTTTCTTTAGCACTTACAGCAACACACCTAATACTTATGATCTCTTTCAAACACCATGCTACAGTCATGTAGCTTAGTTTGACACTGGTTCGATTATAACACTACTTTGGTTTGGACTTGGTTTTAGACGTTGAACTTTCAATGAACTTTGCCTCTGGCACAAGTTAAGCATGATGCCTTGATTAAGACAAGCTTAAGTCATGTAGCATGGGTCAGCTTGTCATGCTACCCTACAGTTTTGTTTCAAATACCGTGCTAAGAAACGATTTAAAGTCAGATTTTCTAAGTTCAGGTGAGCTTAGCAAGACCGTAGCATGGCATTTGATTTGAAACAGGTCAAGTCTAAGTTAACAGTTTTATGTTTTTGTGTTTTGAGCAGATCTAAAAGTTTTTTATGGTTACATGAGCCAAGGTTTAATCACCATTACTGTAGTTATCCTCGACTATAAGAAAATGAACTTCTAATCAATAAAACTATTTATAGTAACAACTTAGACACACCTACCTTTTCTGTTGCTTTGCCCTCTGCAAGCTCCTTATCCAGTCTCTCTGCTTTTAATTGTTGTTTGACCTGAAAAACAAACAATAAATTCATCCTAGTTACATGCTATAAACAGCATATATATGATTACTATACTGTTTGTTTATTCCAAAAATGATAAAAACAATAATCAAAATTGAAAATTTTTTAAAAAATTTAAAGTGTTTGAAGCAATTTGTACAATAAAAAGATATTTTCAACAAACGCAGCACTTGCCTTTCAGCAAGAGTTTAAAACATTTGAAATTAAGACTTTGACTTTATCCCCAGCCTGGTCGAGAGTTCGTAATCTGAGAACTGGTGGATTTAAGGGAGAGGCCATTGGGGACTGCCCCATCCCCTTAATGGTAGCACTAATTATTTTTGGTTACCTCCTATGCTTCAATGGACTGACTCCATGTACTCTTAGTTGCCTTAGGTCAATTAAGGCAAGCATTGATCTTTCAAACGTGACTTAGGCAAATTTTTTCTTGTCTTTGTAGCAACCACCTGGATGTGTCATGGAAAGTTTGTTTTAGAGGGAATTTGGGGGGAAGGGAATTGGGTCCCCCTTTTTTAAATTCCTGCATCTGCCGTTGTTGGGTGACCCTCTCTTTCTAAGCTCACTCAGCTTTCTATCCTTTGGAGCATACATGGGCTGCTTTGGTATACATACAGTACTTGTTTCCTTCTTATTTAGAGCATTATTTAAAACCTATGTAACACAACCAAAACTTGAGAAGAGCACTTATAGTTTGTCTCAAAGGTGGGTAGAACAAGTTCAAGCCTTTTATATAACAAGAAAAAAATGTAACCTTTATAGTGGCTGTTTCCTGGGGGAGGGTCCAAGCTTCAATCGAGCAAGCCACCATGTTGAATGTGCGAGAAAAAGAAAGGCCTGCATTTTCAGCTGACTTTCTTTTTCTCCCCAGCTTTTACTCAGACACATAATCAAGTCTTTGCTTGCCTGATCAACTTGGCAGCTTGACACTTGGTTTTCCCCCCTACAAGAAAGCTGCTACACAGAGTAAAAAAATTGCACTCACTAGAAAGGTTTATCACTTTACCTTCTCTACTTTTGCATACTCTTCAATGATTTTTTGATGTTCATCCATATCATAGCCATTCCACCTGTCTCTCTTGCCATCAAAATCAAAACTCAGTTGTGGCTGGGCAAATTCATCTGGTTTTATATCATCACCTGTAAATCTTGCTCCAACTCTTCGTGGTCGCTAAATGATGATAACAGTAATTAAAAATAATTAGAAATCAGAGAGAATTGACTGTTTTAATGATAATAATAATAATAATAATAATGATAATGTTTAGCATTTATATAGCACCTTTTCCATGTGTATATGATCAATGGCGCTTTACAACAATTTACAGCTGACTGTAGTACTGAGGGTCTTAGATTGTCCGCTATACATGGCTCACAACTATATTCATAAGAGTTGCCCTCAGTTAGCACAATACCAGGATCACCCTACTCATTGTTGACAAGTGCTGTGGGCTCTTTTAAGTCCCCCAGAGGAGATTGAGAGACTGGGCCTATGGTTTAGCATCCTTATCCGTCCTTATCGCTGTTTTCTTAGCACTTTGATATTGTGATTGCTTTTTTAATTAAGACAAGCCATGTATTGTATGTAGCTTTGATGTGTGCTCTTGGAGTAATTGCTAAGTTTTAACAATTACTCTAGACCAAGAGCGTGCATTAGATATGAGATGGTAAATATAGCAGATTTAGATTTGCATAGCACAGAGTTGGCTGTTAATTATCTCAGATCCAACAAGCATGAATGGAATAGTTTTATTAAGTTTCTTGAGTTTTCCAAACCTGTTGATACTTGAAAATGAGATTTAAAATGTATTTAAAACCATATATTTTCAGCTTTGCAACACTACACAGTAGGTTCCATATATCATGGTCAAAATTCTGATCAGTATATAAGCTGATAACCAGGATTGAGTGAACCAATTAAAACATTAGAAATGCAATATAATCAAGGTTGAAACTTAAAGTGCATATGAAGGGGAAAAAATCACTCCAGTGTAAAGACCTTGCTTAATGAGGAATAGTGGTGAAAAAAATTTGTCAAAATCTTTCCTGGTTCTCGAAATATCAACATTCAAAATTTCTCAACTGATGACGTCATGTTTGCTTCCAAGAAATTTGCATTTTATTAAAATCTGCTGCCAATCCATAACCTTTGAATGTATTTAAGCCAAACTTGGGTTGCTGCTGTGTCTTGAGGTAGATAGATCATCGATGCAAGTTTGGCTCAATTTCATCCAAGGGTTGTGGATTGGTAGCAGGTTTAAATAAAATGCAAATTTGTCGGAAACATACATGATGTCATAAGTTGAGAATTTTAAATGTTAATATCTCAAAAACCATAAAAGATTTTGACAAAATATTTCCTTCATATGCACTTGAAATAATATGGAATTCAGCCTGAGTGTGCATATTATAATTAATACAGGTACAATTTACCTCCAAGCAATCTTTCTTCTTGTGAGTCATTGCCCCACAGTTTTGACAAGCTCCCTTCCTGAATTTAGTTGCAGCAGGAACCTGAAGGTTCATTACAATTAAATAAGAGCATTCACTTTTTAATAATAATCTTCTTTTTTATTAGTGAATTATTAATTTCATATCCTTCCAAACTGTTCCTGTTACCCTAAGTACTCTTTAATCATATGAAACAAAACCAAATGTGTACCAATAAATTCCTCTACAGTTATCAATTAAATAATCACTATAAATGATTCAACCTTTGCAAGTTTCTTATTAAATGCCTTGGGGAAATTATTGTCAATCAATTGCAACAAATGCCTGTAAAAATGATTCTGAAGTAAGTTATAATCATTATGATAGATAATAGAATTGAAGAACTTGTGTCAAAAGTCGTTCAAGGTCACAAAGCCAATTAACTAAAATAAAAGATGCTATTAAGCACAAATGTGAACAAGTAGAACCATGTCTACCGAAAAAAATAAGCAACAGTCTACTTATTTTTGTTCTAAAGGTCATTGGTCGTGTTATTTTTTACCAGAGGTCGTAAACCTTTCCAGCCCGAAATACACCAAATGGCATCAACTTTTTATGCTACCAGATTAGGCTCAAAGTTTGGTTTCCATTAATTTTATTCAGTAGTTTGCTACATTTGATCAATGCTCATTTTCTCATTACCAAATAACTTATTTTGTATGTGCTATGAAAGGAGAATTCGGGTATTGATAAACTGGTTTGGGGCAATTTAAAGAATTACAAGAAGGAGTTTGAGTGTTAACTTGTGTTTGGATCATGAATAAAGAAGTTTTAAAGCAATCTCAGCATTGCTTTGATTAATAATTTTCAAAATTTGGTAATTTGAGCCCCTTTTTGTTTTTTCTTGTAACAGAGATTATGCATGTTTCACACAACATTATCAGATATGGGGAAGAAAAATACCCAAACTTTCATTGTTTCTTTTCCCATAACCAAAATCCCTGTACAATGACATTACCAAGTTTGGGAATAAGACCAGATTCATATATTGTACTTTTGATCACCAAAACCAAAAAAAAACATATTTAACAAGCTTGAAACTCAAGTTTATCTCTGTTAATATATATCATATACTGTAAGTAAATATTGAATACACTATAAACTTACAGCTTGTGTTCCTTTCTTAAACCATTCATTAAGCCCTGAATACTTTTTCTGCTTCTCAGCCTGTGGTCTCTGATGCTTTAATGTTGGTCTATAGATTTGAAAGTTGAACTTGCATTGAGATATTAATATAAGATTGACTGTGTATCAATATATGCATGGCCTCCTTAAAAAATTGTTTACATCATATCTACACTGAAAGTAACTACTGTGAATGATAATTTTTTATATAGTATTATCAAACTCATCTAATTTGTCATCATAATCATCATCAACGATGAAATTTGAACTTTGTTCCAGACTTAAGAAATTTATGTCACATTTCATAATTATTCAATATACTACAAGTACAGTCATGTTAACATCTCTGCCTCCTCCCATTCAGGTCAGCGGTCAGCCCTACAAGATGATGGCAAGTTTTCTGCCTCCTCTTTATAGTCTTGTAGTTTTGATTAATCTTAAATTATTTATAATAAATGTATTTCTGCCATGAACCTGAGATTTCCAACCATATTATATCCATGGCCTAGCCATTTGACTAGATTAGCTCTAGCTATTTTTAAATGGCTAGGTGTTCATCATAATTAATCTCTAAGCTAGCTATTTTACTATTTATATTGTATAAAAGAGTGCCTAAATAAAGAATGTTGTTGTTGTTGCTATTCCTGATGTCCACAGTTCAATTCCTAGTCTAGTCGAGGGTCAAACATTTGAATGACCTTCTTTCCTGCTTAAGTTCACTATGGTTTCCATCTTTCTGGGGTTGGTAAAATGAGTAGCAGCATAAAAGGACTGCTTTGGTGTATATATACAGTGTATACTTCCAGTCTGCTGCAGGTCAACTTATCATTATAAAGTGCCTTTGAGTATATTCATAGGAAAGAATACAACTATAAAAATACAACACCTTTTCCTTTACCTTTCTTGGGAGCTCTTAATATACAGGGCATAACACCAGAGCCAAAAATTTGGTAGCCTTATTGAGGGCAAGTTCTAGTAGCCATATGTATATTTTCAATGTTTAATCCTTCTACAACTGTGTCGGTAGCTGTGTGTGCAAGAATGACTGCATTTGTTTCCACTTCCAGATGTAAGAAAACAAACAACCTTCATTCGATCATCACACTGTTTATCATTAATTTTGTCAGAAACAATAACTCTTAGTTAAGCAGTCACAAAGGTTCCACAAAATCTTTTGGTAACCTGCAGGCCTGCTACAACTTCTAAAGATCCAGTAGCCAGCATTCATTTTGTGGTAGCAATGGCCTCTATTGGTAGCAAGTTCGAGCTCTGATCAATATACTGATAGCTGTACTTAGAGAGCAACATGCCTTTGAGTGGTGAGTCTAGATTTGATTAACCATAATTATGGATACCATAAAATAAGTTGATCAATAAAAGTACTCATTCATTCATTCATATTCGGTAACTGGACTGATTGCCCCACTTTATTCCAAGTATACTGATGAAATCATGCGAATAGCATTCTAAGTTGTTTTATTCGGTTAAACTTGTCATAGCCCACCATTTGATTTTAGCTAGTTTTTTGTATCTTTTCTGTATCTCTAGTTCATTGTTTAGGCTGATTTGAAAGCTTCATACATGAAACAGAAGTTTATAAGAAGATTTTTTAGGTGTTGAAACACCAGTTAGTTACGCATATGGGCGTTTTACAAACCAAATACTTCTACAATACTCATTAGAGTACGAACAGTTATATACACATGATTACTTGTCTTCAGTTGCATTTACTAGATTTTCAAACTTGAGCAGCAAAAATCGTCTTCAAAAAAGACGAAACTTGAAATCGAAAAGTAAATGTCTTGAAGATTATTTTATCAACCTTAAAGGTAAATAGATAGTGGGGCAATCAGTCCAATGATCAAGTGGGGTGATCAGTCTCTAGGGCGATCTGTCCGTAAACAGTTCATGTTCAATAATCCTTTAATAAAATAAGTCGTCATAGACTATACAGTGTTGGATTTGACTCTAGGATCACCGAAGCCAAAATTCTGGTCAGTGGTCAGAGTGGGGTTTGAACTTGGGCCAACCGCATGCAAATCCGGGACCTTAACCACTGAGACACGCTGCCCCCATACTCGGTACTCAACACATGGGTTCAAAACTGTTGCCACTTGTTTACTTTTATACATACAACTACATAGTCACAAGTATTGTTCGGTTTTGTTACCTGTTCGTTCCATAATACCAAGGTGCAGCGGAGATATATTGCGGTATATGAGGGTTGATGTCTCTGCAAAGAGAATAGTGATTCCTGTTAGCTGTATTTCAGCGTTAAGATAAAGTATCTCTGCAAGAATAATCCGCGAATATCACAAGAATCTTTTTTAGGTCGCAACACAGACGTCGAGATTTCGTCAACGAAGCAATAATAAATTTCAAGTTACGGATTTGCACATTACTTACTTGCCCTCTTCATCTTGAAGTGCTGGTGCTGTTCCAGCTTTTCTTGCTTCCTCAAGTTCTTTCTCCTTTCGCCAATCAAGGCGGCTCATTTTTTGGTTTTCTCCTGTAGTTGATGAAGCCGCCATGTTGATTTTTTGTTTCCTTCCCACAATTCATTCTGGTTTGAAGCAAAGTGCATAATTACGTCACCCTTCCGTCTTGAATACTTGCTGGGGAGGTGAGGGAAAATTCTCCGCCGTTCATGTAAATTTAAAAGCACTAAAAATTGTTCGTTTATTATCTGGGTTGCCACAACTTATGATTTTTAGTTTGAAACTTCGGAGAAAACTATCTTACCGTGTTTTCTGTAAGAAGTTTGCCTTATTACAGCTTTACCCCTCCCCTATTAGGAAAAGTTTTTTCTTAGAGCTCAGTCTCCCGTCGATCGATGACCTGTTGAGTAATGAGCAGTTGCACACGAGCACGTAAAGTGTAGTCCTGAAGGTTCGCTGTGGGAAGAATAAAAATGAAATCTCTTCTTAGTTTTATTTTATTAGGGGAGATCCTTTTAGCAGTGGAAGTGATGTCTGCTGAAGAGTCGAAAGGCTACCTTAGGAGAGAGCATTCATTAATGAAACCATATCAAGGTAGGGAAAATATAAGAACGAAACTCACTTATATTTCTAGCTTGCACGTAGTATCAAATGTGCTACTTCCTGTACAACTCCAAAGTCTGTATTTCACAACAGTCATAAGTACTTCTTTAAATTTAAACATTTTCAACATTTTTTGTTGTTCTTAAAATGTTTTTAAAAGTTAAAGCAGTATCCTACTATTTTATTTATGTTGACTTCACCCAATCAGTGCATGACACAATGTAATTATTTCTTAACGAGCTTGAATGGTTAGTTAATATATCTTATATCCTTCAGCTTTTTTAACTAGTTTGCGAACAGAAAGCTTCCAGATCTCTTTCAGAGATGTTCTGGAGATTTATATGTCTTATTCCGAAAAAGAAATACTTTCTGCCCAAATACTGACTTGTCGTTTGGCTGAATGTGTACACAACCTTAAAAACTGTGTAACGTTTTTAATATTTATGAACCTGCAGTTTGTAATATACAGGGGAAAGAGAATGCTTTGGACACAAATATGTGTTAGAACCACTTACCAAATGTTAAAAAGCCCATTAATTAGAATTTTGATTTATAACACAATTTCTCAAACCCAAATCATCATGTGATTGGCAACTGTATTGAATATCTGCAACAGTTGGTGTTTCGCTTGATGGGTTGGATTGGGATGAATAAGAGTAACAATTTTGACCATAAGAATGTCATAAACAACAACATAACATGAACATTCAAGGTAGTCTAAACCTGATATATTAGAACTCATTGAAAATGAAGAAATATAAAATTTTGGACATCATTTTTCTTCACCCATAGGATATATAAACCATCTTAAAACACTTTGTGTTTACCTAAGTTGTTAAGCGGTTATTTAAAAAAATCTGTTAATCATGTCATTTATTAGACCTTTATTGTACTAGCATGGCATGATAAAATACTATAAAATCCTACTTTAAAGTCCTCCTGGTTTTAACCCCCCCTGGATATAAGCCCAAGAATTTGCTAATAAATATTTTATTCTGGACATAAGCCCCCCCTCCCCCTGCTTATAAGCCCATCTACTGTATTAATGTGTTCCATTCGTGTTTCTTTTTAAACATCATTCTTAATCAAGTGTTACAGACATAAACAAGTGGCTGCAGAGTTTAGAACTATGATTACAATGACTTTCATTCTGGTCCATTCCTGTTGTTCCAGTCATATAAGTCAGTTATATAGATGTTTTTTTAAAATAAATTTCCCATTTATTTTGACACACACTAAATGTAAATTTTATAAATGTAACTCAAAATGTAATGGTATGTTAGCTTTAATTTGTTTGTCAGATACATGTTACAGTGTATGCCGTTTGAGGCGAGTGATTGCTCTCGATCGCCATAACTTGCACAAAACTGACTTTAGGAGAGTCATTAACTGCTCTCCTTTTATCCAGGATATTGCTCACATCAATGAGAAATACAGTCTTAGTAATGTCCTGTGATTTGTCCGTTACACATTAGAAAAATTCACGTGCGAATTAATACTTCCACAATAACAATGAGAATGATCTATCACGCATGTTTATTGTCTGTTGGATGACTATATTGCAGTTTTGTGAAAGCCAGCATACACTTTTCAACTGTATAATTTATTGAATACTGTTGACAAATTACAAAAGATGTTTCTGTATTAAAAGTATTTACTTACCTTTTTTCAAATTTTCACAACACATTCAGTTGTCAGTGTGAGTGGAAGTACTTCAAATTTGGATGAAACTCAACAACACTTGTATCAGGGCACTGGTGCACTGTCATTGTATGAGTTTTTTCTAAGCCCTTATCACTTGGAAAAGGCAGTTCACCTCAATTAGCTTAGGTGAGCTTCTTATCAGTCGCCAACAGTTTTCAAATGGCAAGCCCTGATGTTATCTTGTCATTTGGAAACTTTTTTTTTATTCAGCTTATACGGGGGGGGGGGGGGGGGGGGGG
>JAOBRD020868872.1:0-12915 GCA_027575215.2 Hydrozoanthus sils | reverse complement strand
TTAAGCTGACGTGGTCCCCTTACTGGATCCGACGATACAGAAAGTCGTTCACGGGTTTTCTTATAATATTCTTTAATCAGATTGCAGCATTCATGATAAGTAAATTGCACTAAACTTATCTTTGTTGAATCAAAAACTGAAAATGAAGAAAAATCACTTGTTGTTTCTAAATGACTTTGGTTTAGCACTAGAAACTCACTACGGCAACAACATTAAATATCACAATGCGAAGGAAAGTCAACCGATTGAGAAAATTTCTTTGATCCATGCGCCGCAACACTTATGGAAGTGCGTGCTTGTGGAAGCTTATACAAAGTACCCCACTGAACTACGCTTGAAGTACGTAAAACGCGGGCTCATATTAATAAAGTGTTCTTTCGAGATGTCAGACTACAAGCAAGTGAAAATTGGAAAGTTAAAGTTGAAGGGCTCTGATAGTTCATCAAAAAAGAAAAAGCACAAGAAACGTAAGCGTGAAAAAGAAGATGAGTCGGAAGATATCGACTGCGTCAGACACGGAGGATGGTGGAAAACACAGGCATTTCACGAGGTCACTGGGACTGTCGCTTTACAAACATACCAAAGCAGTTACATTGAAGCTCTGAATACTGGCAGGTTCTCAGTCGGTGATCTTCGAGAAGATGGAGAAAATTCCCCTGCACCAGTTGAGACCTTTACTGCTGTGCCGTTGTCGGACACCAAGATTGCAATCAAGTCTGGATATGGTATGTCTAACTATACTTAAAAACCCGGAGTATTCATTCGAGATAAAATTCGATATCGATACAAATCAATATAAATCAAATGATTTTTTATAGGAAATCGATACCAAAATTTGATGTGAGAATATCCATTTTTTATCCATTTGTTAAGTTGTATCGATTTTTATCGATCTATTAACAACAGGAAATACACGAGAAATTTTAGTTAACATGCTTCACGACTAATTAAATTAAAAGTTGCTTCAAATCTTTTCGAATAATAGTTTCATTTCCATGATTTCCCTCTGCTCGAAAGTCATTAAATTAACGTATTGTAGTTTCTCTGCGGTGCTCTGTCCGCTCCAGAGACACCACTGTTAATTATTAACTAGTATCGCTTTACACAATGCGCGGACTTCACAGTTCAAATAAGTAGTGCAACCAGTAACTAATCACTTAGCCTGCGAAAGCAGCTGCTACTTCCTGCTCGTCGAAGAAGTAGTGGCTGCTTTCGCAGGCTACAAATCAGTTAGCTTTAAATTTTCCTACTCCAAAGAAGAGAGTCTCTATTATTGGTAAGCTATTTGAATTGAACCTCACAATCTCAAGCTAACTCTTTTAATCAGATGTACCGTGACATATGTAATAATCGGCTTCACATCAATGTTCAAGTGGTACGGTATTTGACTCGTGATAACAATGGCAATTAACTTGTACCCCAAATATTCTAAATCTTTATTCACTTCACACAACAGAGTGTTAAATGTAAACCATTTAATAATATCAAGTGTACCAACAATCTTTACGAAACCATAGTGCTACAAACATTCAATTTTTTTTCTTTATGCCAATATAGTTATCGATAGAAAAGATAAATCGATAACATTCAATAGAAAAGTTAAATTGATAATAATCAATACTCCAAAAAAACATTGTGAGTTAGATTTTTATTGACTTTTAGATACAATCGATATCAATCAAGTGATCGATATAGATTTTTATCGAATTATCAATCGGTAAATCGATATCAATTTTTATCGATTGACTACTCTGGGTTAAAAAGGAGATTTTAGTACTTCAGCAGTAACTAGCTCATTTTTTAACCCTTTTGGTTGTAAATTCTCCCAACCTGAGCCCATACTTTACATAAAACAAGTCTTAAAACAGAAGTGTAAAATTTGATTTAAATCTTGAAGTTGAAAATTAAGGTACTTTGAATTTCTCAGGGTGCTTTTTGATAATTTGAAGCTGTATGTGCCAAGCATTTTGAATTGTTAATGAAGAAAAACAATCCCGGTTTTGTGAACTTTTCAGGACTGCAGTCTTTGAGCAATTGGTGTGCTTCACTAGTAAACCTGGTGTCACAAGTTTGAGCCCTGGTCAGACCACTGTGTTGTGTCCTTGAGCAAGACACTTTACCTGACTTGTAGTCAACAGACATATAAATGTCGGAGTACCATTTTCTGCTGGGGGTTAACCTGTGATAGATTAGTTTCCTGTCCAGGGAGAGTCAAAGACTTTTATCTACTTAGCACTATGTCAACTGGGGATAAGTACCTGCATGGTGGGCATTGTAGATGTAGGAAAGGATTTAGTTCTTTATTTATATTTGTGACACACTGACTCCCAAGGTTTCAAACAAAATTGAAGACTTCAATATCTTTACAGGTCGATACATGACAGTCAATGCAATGGGGGATGTCAGTGGTAGAACTGAAGCAATTGGACCACAGGAACAGTTTGAGTTGGTGTTTGAGGGTGACAAAGTGGCCTTGCAAACCTATAACGGCTGCTTTTTGTCAGTGACTGATGAGAGGGGATTAAGTGCTACGAAGAAAACTGTGGGTGAAAAAGAAACCTTTCACATTCGTTCAAATGCTGCAAGAAGGTAACACATAAAAGTTATGTGGTTTAGATTTTAAAACTTGTTTTAATGTAAAAAAAACGTTTTAAGGCCACTTAAAAAATAATCAGGTTTATCATCAACACATGCAGTGAAATTTTGCAAGAGTTGACAATGTGTGGGAAGAAAATTTGGGACATTGGCATGTTACATGGCTTGTATAACAGTACTCCTTAGTGGTTTTGCTGACAGTACAAATTTCATTATTTCATACTATGATACAGTGACTGATGTTATTTATAAACAGGTTTAAACCAAGAAAATATCTATATACTACTTCAACAGCATGATTGTACTACACACTTAAAGTGCATATGTCATGAAATATTTTATCTCAGTAGATAGACCTTGCTAAATGAGGAATAGGGGTAAAAAAATCTTTTATGTTCTTAAGATATTAACATTTAATGTTTTCAAGTGATGACATCATTACAAATACAGGCAAATTTTCAATTTTTTAAAATCTGCTACAAACCCATTACCTTTGGATGAGTTTTAGCTAAACTTGGATTGATGAGGTTTTCTTCAGTTTTTGTTGCCATGACAACAAACTATGTTCCGGGCTCCAAATTAGAATTTCTGAATTAATGAGGTTTTTTTCATCAAATCAGGTGTTGTGCTACATACAACATAATTTTTTTTCTTCTTAACATGTAAAAGATTCTTAATATTGAAAACTTTATTATCTAATATTTATTGTAATAAATAAATAAAGTCTTTAATAATTTAACTTCAGCAAACCAAAAGCCAGTGCTCTTCCTGAAGATGAACACAATGTGAAGAACTGTGAAATAAGTTATGTCAAGAAATTTCAAAGTTTTCAAGACCGCAAACTACGGCTAAATCCAGAGGACACAAGTCGATTAAAGAAAGCTAAACTTGATGGCAAATTACATGAAGCTATGTTAGATAGGCGAGAAAAGATGAAAGCTGACAGATACTGTAAATAAACAATTCCAGGGTTTTAATAGATCATGATGCTAAGAGAACTGTTTCTAATGAAAAAATCTTGTGTCTTTGGTATTCACTGTATTATATACTGTATAAACATTGTGTACATTAGTTTTTGCTTCAGTGATTACTTTAAAAGGAATCTCTTAAAGTCACATCAGTATTTGGTTAAAATATTGTCTGTGTCCTACTGTTAATAACTGTGTTGGTAAAATGAGTAAAAACAGCCACACGAAAACTTGAAAACCAAAAAAATGCGATTGAAAAGCAGAGTTGGCATTTTTTTCTCAACCAGAAGTGTCACTCTGCTTTAATGACACACGTGACCTATTACATAGACATGAGAAGGCCATGAGTGCAGGCTAAATCTGCCCCTCACAGTGTTTGAGCTCAATCAATCAATCCGCCCCTCACTTGCCCAATACTGATGAACCATGATTGAAAATAGTTGAAAGTGTTTCACAAGTAAGTAATGCATTGCTGAATTCTCATGTTTACGTCACTTCCGGCGATTGGATTTTCAATTGACTTTTTAACATTGTTGTGGCAAATTGAATATCGCAAATACATAAGGTAATTTTTATGGTACAAATAACACTTTCCAGAGAACATTAGGACCGCTTTAGAGATTCCCTTTAAATTACAAATTATAAACAGATCTTGGACTAGTGTATATGTTGTGGTTCAAATTTTCCCTTGGTTTAAATTGTATTTTTTTTTTGTTTCAAACTCATCATAATTTAAACTTTATCCAAAGACAAAGGAAAATAAAATTAACATTAGATAAAATTGAACCACAACATAGGCTCTTACAAAAAAGGTTGATACGAAGGCTAGGGCTGAGAACAAGTGCATATAGGTGAGTATGTTTAGTAAACATGATTGATAAGGAACTCAAATTTGAGAGACGAATGACTTGGACACACAAGATTGTGCACTGTAGACTTTCTCTGCTAACAAGACCACATGCACTTGTTCCCTGACAATTCTAACCATTTGACAGCCATATTTATTTTGAAAGAGGTCTGTTGCAAAGAGCTGTTTTGTACAGCCTTTGTTTGGAAAACCATAATTTTGTGTAAGTTACATTTTCTATTTACTTCTCAACTAAGGATAATTTTATTCTAAAGATGTACTTTTTCTAACTTTATCCTGGGCAGGGGGGGGGGGATTTTGTTGTGCTAGCATGAAAATAATTAAGAATACCTTTTCCTACAACTTCTCTGCAAGGACATGTTAGTTGTCGCCACCTTTTTTTGCATTTGTTAATACAGCTATATTTCATTTGCTGCAAAACGCTCACGATCGCAGTATATATTGCACTCTGATTTCCGGCCTCCTGCAAACTTACTTAGACAAACGTCGTTTGGCACATCACGTTTGGCACAACACAAGGAGACTTGGCGCCGACTCGCTAGCTATTCAATTAAAAATGTCATCTATTAATTGGCGTCTTTAGGGGAACTTTTAGACAAAGAGGTTGTCTTTTAGGACTTTTCGACGGACTGCCCTATACTCCTGGAACTCCCCATCCTCGGAGCCCAATATACGGCTTCTAGCTACATTCTGACGACAAGATGGCTTGTTTTCGGTAACAGGTTTGAAATATGCCCATGACGATGAATGCAGAGATACCAACTTTCCCCCATTTTGCGGGAGACTTTCGCATTTTCGTTTGATCTCCCGCATTTTTAAAGAAAATTTAGATAAATAAAAGTATACAAGAACAACAACATGCTGTTCGTTTGTTCCTGACTCGTGAAAGACAATGCGACTATGAACTGCGGCTCTTTTGTATTAGGTGTCCATTCGTGAGAGGGCTATATCCAAACAGTTGTATGTATTAAATAGACCGCATAGGAGATATGATGCGAGGTAATGTAAACAGTACACAATAAAACTTTTAGCCCCCAAATAATCCGCACTTTGGAGTTCAAAGGTTGGCATCCCTGGAAATATATTGAGTCATTCAGATGTTTTCTATATATACTGAAATTAAATATATATAATCACTTACTGAAAATTCATTGAGCTGACTCGGCATAAGCCTGAATACAGTCAAACGTCATTCGCTCTATGAATTTCATAACGGCCCAAAATATGCTATGTGAATGAAGCAAGCCTTCTAGTTTAACTTTTATTAGACATTTAATCGCCTAAGAGAGTTTAATAAGCAACTACTTGAGTCTAGTTTGGGTGCAAGGGTGATGCTGAGCTGACCCTGTTTAGGAAAAATTGATCACGAAATGCAGACCCTGGTTAGGAAAACCCGTCCTTTTTAATAACCCTGTTATGGACAACACTAATTTTTAGTAATATTAAGTGACAAAATATTTGCAAATATTAGCCCTTGCTTCAGTATTTATACTTAATCTACATAACCTTTCATCAAACATGCTGGTCTATAGAGAGCAGTGCTATGTCGCATAGTTTAGATGAATGCTGTCAAAATGTAAGTGTTTGTTCGATGATCATCTCTCTTGTTTGTTGATTTTAATGAATTTCGTTAACTTCAGGTGACAGAGATAAGATGTTTATACAAGGGGGAAGAAAGAGCCAGCGCTCGACAGTTCTAATCATAGCCGTATATTTGAGAACTTTCAGAAAGTTTATTTTAGGCTATTGGATACGCATTGCTACTCAATAAAAGCCTGAAAAGTCACAAAGCTCGCTTAATCTGGAGTTTACTCACTCATCACCTCTTACCGTCAGTACGAGAACCAGAACCAAGAGTGCAGAAATTAGCTATCCTGTTTAGGACAATATTATCTCGAATCTAGTCAGCTGAAGGATAAAAGGATACCCTGTTAAGACAGAAATGCCTTGATTTATATACCCTGTTTGGGACGGGCCCTGTCCAGCGGCACGTCCCCCAGTGTAGTCAATATAACGGAGAACCCCCTCCCCGTGTAATATTTGGAGTTTTCGTAATTTTAGTTAAGGGGTTCTTGACCGTTTGATCAGTTAATGGTAAATTCTCAAAAAATTTGTTAAAGCTTGTTGCTTGTTGCTAATTTCCTTATATGTATTCATTTCTGACTATAAGTTGTAGGATTTACTTGCTCAAAAAGTGCATTCGGATTTTTTAGTATCACTCGCGCGATAATGCTGTTATGAATTACATTTATTTTTTTTTTATTAAGAACACACTTAATAAGAACAGTGAAGCTCAAATCGTCCGAAAAATAAAAACAAATTAAGAACAATTTGAGGTTGAAACGAAAATTTAAAAAAAAAAATTAAAAAATAGCAAAATGAGCGTGGCAAGCTTCCATCACGCAGAGCGTCACACATTAAATAAATTTCGTTACTTATTATTTTAACACAAGTATACTCCAACTGTAAGTCAACTACATGTACTGTCATCTGCTGTAAAATACACAATTTTACATGTATTTCGAAATAACAGGAACAACTTCGCACTGTAACTTGATACAGTACATGTAACACCATTAAAATGACGTGTCTTGCATGTACACACGTTCTTGAACTAAAAACATACATAAACACCGGAAAGCCTTTCAAGTCGATTTTCAACCATAAAAGAATGATATTGCAGTTAAGAACAAAATAAGAACATTTTGAGCCTCAAATTGTTGAAAAAAAATAAGAACATTGAGCCTGAGCAGAATTTTACTTATTCTTAACAAAAAAAAGTGTACTACAATTTCAGAGTACGTGCGGGCACGATGTCCGGAACAGTTCCGGTAAACAATAGCGGAAGGTTTTTGCCAAAGTGAAATCACTTCCATGTTAAGGTACCAAAATGTTCACGTGCTTTACGGTCCATTGAACTCAATTTGATCAAAAGAAAAAGCATAAATTGATGCGTTTCGTATATGCGGTTCCATTTTCAGTCGAGCAGCAAACGAGGAAGAAGTCTTTTTGCAGCGCGAACATGAAGCACTTCGTAGCTCTTCTCCTTGTACTGGCTTCAACGGTGCTACCCGCTCATATGTACGAAGGTAAGACTTAACTCAACCAAGATCAAAATTTACCTTTTAACTCAACTATTAACTGACCAACCTTGGAGTGTTCTTCAGTCAAGTGCATTCAAAAGAATAGATGATCGTTATTATATTCGATAAACCTGATGAAGACTGGTAATGGCCAGTCGAAATATTGTACATGCGTCTCCGCAACTCTTCACGTTGTAAGATCAGTCATTGCAAGTCTTTTGACAACATATTAATATTTTTCATATTTTATTCGACTGATCGCGATCTTCTGATCCAACGTTGGCAAGTACATCGATTGCACACGGTTTTGCACTGGTGTTAAAACCTATTTGAATATTCGATAATATTAATCTACAGTTGTTCGCCTGCTCGCCCGGCTCAGGGTTTTGCACATTTACCGCCACGGACCTCGTTCGCCTTAAACACATAATTTTATAATAAGTTTGCATTTTTTTAATTCTTTAAAGAGTTTTGTGAAGAACATTAACAGAAACTACGATGAAAAATTTGGTTGCATTGATAGAAATAACAGATTTTGGGCGATCTCAGAAGTTTGAAGCTTTAAAGTTTTCCGAGGGAGCATGCTCCCGCTACCTGCAAACTGAGCTCCTCCGCCGAACCAAATCAGTGCTATAAATAAGGCTTTAGCATAGACTATCAGCATTAAGACCAGCCAATCTTAAATCAACTACAAACTCGAATAATGGTAGAAAATATATCAGTTGACCTGAACTTAAGTAGCTTCTAATCTAGAATCCGTAATACAAATTACAGACATACTTTTTCATAAGAACTTTATTATAAAAAAGATTTAGAAATTAAATTTAGAATGAAAATCAACGCATTATGTCCGACGTTTCTGAATCATCGTGACTCCATTATCAAGGATTTTATTAGAATATGACATTGATCGCATATATACAAATACAACTGCGAAGGTGTTATGGATTACACTGCATTGGTTTCACAACCCGGCACCTACACCAGCGGTGTTAATGAGCACATCTCCCAAGCGTCATCGATTGGGCAACAGAACATGGGATCACAAAACCAGACATTAGTCACTCATTTAAAGTTTTAAAAAGATGTAAGGCAAAATTTAATTGTCTTGTTTATGAAATGCTGTTTATCCGTGAACATCACCAACTCTAAACAAAATTGGACTCCATTCGGGCTAAAGTTTTTGTTTGATTCTTTATTCTATATTGTAACACCTTCGAAGTTGTATTTGTATATAAGAGATCAATGTAATATTCTAATAAAATCCTTGATAATGGAGTCACGATGATTCGGAAATGTCAGACATATGCGTTAGTCTTCAACTGATTAAAAAAAAAAAAACAAGATAAAAGAAGAACAAGCACCAGGCTGAAATTTTGATCAGAAAATCTTAAGAGATGTACTTGTAAGTTCATAAAAACATTTCTAACATTTCTTTTCTTTCTCTCGTACGTGCACACTTTCCACATGAAGTATATTCTCTATGTATCCGTACCGTACCGCTAGATGAAACAAAAAAACACGTCTTTATTCTCTTCCGGCCGCGGGCAATTTAGCCACTGTTTGGAAACATCAGGGAATAAGAACAATTTTAGAACAATTTGAGGTCAGTGAAATCGCCTAATTAAAAGTTAAAGAACAGCCCAGCCTCTGCCTAAAGTGACTGATTCTATAATTTAAAAGAAAAGTGTGTATATATATGTTAGAACTGTTTCCAATTCGTGACCTGATAACAGGGCGGTTCCTTCTCGAAACACGTTCCAATGCTCATGATGTTAGATAAACAAGTGTTACTGCTAACATTCCCAACCAATCAATTAATCCGCCATGACTTTCCAGCATTTTGAAAGCATTTCTAAACTACAAGTATACAAAGCAATTTTTTTTAAAATCTAAAAAAGGCATACTTTACATAACTAGAGTTGATCTTTCTCTGATATAAGAATATATAAACAAAGCTATGTCCTTAATTAAGATAATTTTATAGAGAGAGATTGAATTTCTTTAGAAAAGAGATGACAGATTAATTTGCATTTTGTGATTGAGAATTTCAAATAAGTTTTCTCTTAGATCGTTGTATACAGGGCAATCACGTATTAGATGGGATTCATCTTCAATATGTTCAGTTCCATTTCCGAAACATATTGGGCAAAATCGATGTTCACGGAATGATTTTGGACATTCAATTTATTCATAATGGCGGCACGCAATGAATACAGCCGCCATATAAAATATTTGTTGTTGATTTGTGTTCTTTCAGTTTAAAAGGGATGTTTTGGCATATTAAAGCTCGAAAACAAGAAGGCATCTACAAAGTGGTTTAATTTTATCCTTGGTTTGAGTTTTGTTTTCCTTTGTTTTAAACTCGTTATCATGCGCGCATTAAACCAGGTTTAAATCAAAGATAACATCTATGATAACATCTATGATAACATCTATGTAAAATCACTGAATGGAACTAATTACTGGATCACGATTTTAGATCCTAAATACAACTATTCTCGGTTGTTAAAAACAACGGATTGCCCTAAACAGGGTCTACATTTTTTGATCAGTTTTTCCTAAACAGGGTCAGGATTTCAAAATCCCAGCGTCACCCCTATACCTAATCTAGACTCAAGTACCGAGAGTAATTACGAGAATTCAATAGTTCGCTAATGGAGTAATTGTTTTATTAAATTTCTGGAGTTTTCCAAACCTATCGGTACTTGAAAAGTGACAGCTTAAATTTATTCAGAACCATTTTTAGCTTTGCAATACTACACAGTCAGTTTCCATATATGGTCAATGAACTGATAACCGAGATTGAACGAACCAATCAGGGCCCAGTTGTTCAGAGTCCGATTAGCACTTAACACCCATGGTTAAACTCTTGTTTCCAATCTCAGAGAGAGTCACTTGAGCCATAAATTTGGAGTGGACAATTTTTTCCGTGGAAAATCTAAACAGTGTTTCACAAGAACCATAAAGCTTTGCTTAGAGAAGAATATTGGCTTAATCCAGGGTTAAAGTAAACCAGCCTTTGAACAACCCAGCCCTGAACGCTAGAAGCGAAATATTCGAGGTTGAAAATTCAAAAGTCGCACTTACTCCTGCTTTGCAAAACTATATAATTGCCACTAAAGCGTCGATGTAACAACATCTGATTGATATAACTTTGATTGCTTAAAGAAAATTTTCTTTGCATCAGCCGTCCCCGGTTTCCATTTTTCTAGGGTCTATCCAGGCTTTTAGACGCTCTTGAAACCTGAAGCTGTTCATTCAACTATGACGTAATCTTCCAATCACGTGGGAACAGTTATCCGCATGCGTCACTGGTCATAATTGGCCACTTCCTGTTGGACCCAAGGTCCACGAATGCAACAAAAACATCGGAAGATCGGTTCAAAACCGTCAGTCAACCATTTTCGAATTACACTCCAATGCGTACTAACAAAACCTTGAAGTTAATGCTTGGTGCTGAAATATACGTATACAGCAATGTATGGAAATGAGTTCCTAGCGCCGGCTTGAAGGTTTCGTTTGTTTGTGCACAGTGGAGTGTAACCATGACTCGGAAATGGTTTACTTTGTGCTGTAAAACAGGGCAAAAACTGCAAATTGTACTAGCAATGCTTTTATGGAAAAACTGTTAACAATTTTATACTTGTAATGACGAATTATGCCAAATATTATTATACCAAGTCTATCAGAGCCTTGGCGAAAACGCTTCAAGCTGTCATTTTTTTTATTGGTTTCCTCAACGTCATCGTTGTTGTTAATCTTTGTCATTATCATTGCCCTGATTTTTTGCTTTAACATGTTTCAGGTAATGAGTTATGCAAAGCACGCTGGACCATGATATACGAACACAATGACCAAGGGAAGACAATCCGGGGCAACAAGCTTGCCCTCATGGGCGCCGTGCTATCCGGGTCACGTGTTCGTGTCGCAATCGGAGATAATTACTACACCGAGGCACAAGGTGTGTACGTCAGCGGGAACCAAGTCCACGCCGAACTGTTGAACCATGTCAGCAAAGCGACCTGGAATCAAATGCAAAGCAATGCGTATTGGTGGTGGGTGATGGTTTCAACAACTGGCAGCTACTATATGACAAGTAAGATATGCAGTTGAACTTTTGTTGATTGACAGCTGTCAAACCGAGGAAATAGAACATCGTTATATATTAAAGTGGTCATAACACTAAGATTAATTTTTGTAACCACTAAGAAATTTTTGAAAACTACGGACGTTTGAGAAAAGAATTTTTCAAATTGATCGTATTCTCGATTATTTATACAAATTTGAAGTTCATGTTTTGTTGGTTCAAGACCGCGCTTTAGGGGAACTGGTTTATGACGTCATTCCCGGACACCTCTGGATCAAAACACAGCAAGATGGACATGAATGAATCAGATGTTTTTTGTTACAGAAACAGATTCCAATCCCTCATACAGTTCTCAGTTCTTTTGCCCCTTTGTTATTTAGAAGATCTCATTTGTTCAATATTACAAGTCAGGGTATCACGTGAGCATGCAAACCGAACCAAGATGTCTAAAAATTTTGTTAGTTTGAGCCACTGTAGAAAAAAAACCAATTTGACCACATTTCGAAAATTTTTTGTTTGCAGAATTAAATTAAGCGACATGTGAAATGATTTGATCCCAAAAAAGTTGTCGGCATTATATGCACTTTAACGATTCCAAGTTTTGGATCAAGATTGTAACAATATTTCGACTTTATTTCAAGTCATAACTATGTTACGAAATTGGTTTGCAAGCACAATTACCTAAGTTTTAAGAATTTAGAATAGCTGTAAGTCTTTAGAGGTTTTATGATCAGCCCTTCGTTTTAAATTCCTAGTTATGTAGTAAGCCTCAAGGAATTTGATTGATGATTATCATAATGTATTTAAAACTATCCGATTGATATTTTCCCTGGTGAATATTGATTATGGGTTTGCAGTATTGAGTGTTGAGAATTCTCCAGGGGACTTGTGGTACTTTTCTATATCGGCACCGGAAATAATATGTAACGCCATTTTTATATTACGTACATAAATGCGTGAAACAATTTATTCTTTTTATTATTAGAAAGATTGCGTTATAATCGAGGAGGGAAAAAAGTTCTTGTTACTGCAATGTCTTCACTGACATTTAGGAGTTGCAACACATAACTTGCTTGTTAATGAATATAAAGTCACCCCAAGTATAGCAAAAAGCAGCCTCTGATGGCTACGAAGTGCTTGTCTCCCTCTGGTACTTTGGAGAGAATTTTAGTTACTCAAAAGTTTTCTGTTGTGTTTTCAGGGTACTATGTGGGTGGCTCGTTCCTTTCTACTACAAACAGCAAGACCCCCCTGAAATGGTACGTACAACCAGCATGTTACAGAGCTCCTACTTACTCTCACGACCAAAAC
>JAOBRD020868763.1:2036-12916 GCA_027575215.2 Hydrozoanthus sils | reverse complement strand
TAAACACTCCAAACTTAATAGATTTGCCGCGCTGAAACGTATCTCTTGTCCAGTTCTTGATCCGGTATTTAGCAGACGGATTGCCCTGGATAAAGCCACAGAGAAATCGTCGACAAATTCATACCAGCGTTTCAGTTTCGGTTTAAGAGCCGGAATAGTCCCTTCTATATCGTCAAGAGTTTTTCTAAAAGAAGGAATTATGTACTTATGTAGCAAGCTAAGCTCTCTCTTCGTTTCAGTGACACTTGGCGAATCAAAACCCCGTCGTTGGCCATCATTCAGGTCGGTGAACACTGAAAAATAATAGAGCTGATCCCTTTCCAGATGTCTAAATACTTGTTCAAGAGGGCTAAATTTCCATGGATTTGTTAGGCCTCGAAGCACAAAGAATAAACCTTGAGGTTGAGAATCTTTCGATCCTGGTATAAAGGGAAAAAAGACAATGGTCAATTCATCCTTACTAAGTTGTATTCTTTAAAAAAGGCATGCAGTAACCAAGACAACATAAAGTTCACCAATTTCTAAGTTCATTCAATTATGTAGATCAAAGTTTTACCCCAATATAATTCTCCACACTTAGTTTGTAGTCCCAGGGAGACAGTTTAGTTTTGTTTTCCCGAGAGTCCCGGTGTTGGTCGAGGGAAAACAAACTAACCTGTTTCCCGAGGGACTACAAGTTAAGTACTTTGCTATATAATTAGACTTTCCCTTAAACAATTATATATCAAAAGCAAACAAAGACGGCCCAACTAGCGGGCAACATCTGCGCAATTTTATCCCGTTCGGGGCACATTTCAATTTGATCACCTGATCACGAATCAACCAACCATAGAGCTCGTTTTGTTGATTGTGAGTCTAGGTATATAACAAGAATATATGTTGCATTATGTTTGTAGTTTTATTTTACAAAATTGATTACTTTCCAAGTATTGCCAAAGCGGCATAGATATAAAAAAAAATACTTTGATGGAAACTCCGCTGAAAAGTTTATCTATTAGTTAAAATACATATCTTTTATGTATCTTTATGAAATAACACCAGTGAATCTTGCGCGTTAATTGGTCAAGAGCGTGAGAAAAAAAATGTCAGTAAGACAGTGTATAGACATGCTATTGACATACATGTAAGAAGAATTTAGAATTTTGGAATAAGTTACTCGTCTCTTTGATTTTTCATATTTATTTGTTGGTTAGTTTAGAAAAGCATCAAAATGCATTCCTGTTTCTATGGACTTTTTTTGTTAACACTCGGGGCATGTTGGTCAAATTGATAAAAATTAAAAAAATAAAAATGACGCAAGTTTTTTTTTATAAATTCTCCAAACCTCCCACTCGTGGGTTTCTAAATGTATGTACATAGACACGGAAAATGCGTTTTATTGCTTAAAATGTTAACTTGTAGGGAAAAAATAATCTAAGAAAGCAGGCTTTGCTCACCTCCAAGAAATGCTTTTCCCAAAACATTTTCTGCCGAGAGCTTCAGATTCACCGTTTGGCCCAAGGCTTGCAGAGATACGTTGAATTCTGCTTTCGCAGCCTTCATGTTTACGTTCAAAGCTTCTTTGAAACCGTTGATGAATACCTTATAAAACAACAATGAACGTTGTCATCATCACGGGGCAAATTGGTTTTTATACCTTTTCTTAATAAGAAAACAAGCGAACACTTTTTAATACGTCAACGGAAACTGCTGCAGTGTATGTGCAGGGCTGCCGACTGTGATATTAGATGTAACAAAAAGGCATCCAAAACATCTTTGTTCAACACTTATTTGATTTTCGTTGATAAAAAAGAAAGCTAAATCCTTTTTCGAGCCTAAGTAGCTCATAAGGCCGGCGTTTATCTCTGGTTTCTGTAATGTTAGGCGGACGAGAGTCTTTGACTCCCCTGGACAGGACACTAATCTATCGCAGGTTAGCTCCCAGCAGAACTGGTACTCACTTATACAGCTGAGTCGACTGGAACAAAGTCAGGTAATGTGTCTTGTTCAAGGACACAACACAGTGGTCTAGCCGGGGTTCGAACTCGCGAGCCTAGGATTACTAGTCGAACACATTTAACCGCTCGGCCACTGCGCTGCCGATTGTCGTAGGCAAACCGTAACATTATCTGACTTAAACCTTGTTGAATTAACATACAGAGAATTGAAAAACTTCACCTATTGCCAGAGCATGCGCACTTGTCAGGCAATTATGATACCATTAATGGAGTTTTGTTCAACAGTGTTGAAAGGTTGGTTAACTTTACCCTGAGTTAAGCCAAATTTCAAACAGTGACTTCGTCTCTAAAAAGGTTTTCGGTTCTTATAAAATACTTTCAGACTTTCCACGGAAAATACTTCAATTCCAAAATTGCAGCTCAAATCAATCTCTTTAAAGTTAGAAACAAGAGCTTAGGTTAAGAATTTAACCCTGGCTTAGTGCTAATCGGCCTTTGAACAACTGGGCCCTAAGGCTTAACAAGGAGCAAACTCCAACAATAAAACTGTTCATTTTATCAATGAAAAAAAAATATAAAAACTGTGAAAACGTTAGAAATATGACCAACACTAAATGACTGTTAGGCTGTCATTGCTTGCAGTAGTTAAAACTTTATTTCTAAAGTCCGTTTTCTAAAACCTTTCAGTCTCCTAGATAATAAATACGGTTTTCGTACTTGTCAAATTCAAATAAAGGACCCGTAAAATTTGATGCGAAACCAGTTGAGATATTGAATTGCTTCAATGTTTGCCTGACTGATTCTCATTTTCGAATTATTTTCATTTATTGCCTCATTTTGTAAGAGCTAGATGTGAAAAACTGGCAAGGGATGAAATGGGTTAATGGTTAGACCTAACACTTACTTCTTCGACTTTCTCGACTTTTATAACTGCGTCACCTTTCAATTGCATTGAAACACATAACCCAATGGAAGAAGACTTAGCAGCAAGAAGTTGTCCTTTTAGCCAGATGTTTGGGCGAAGTCCAGCTAGACTCAATAGTTCCTTTCCATTCCAAACAGCTCCTTCAATGCTAAAATCAAGGGTTTTATCTTTTGACAGACCAAATGCTTCTACTTCAACATTCCATCCAGCTGCTTTCATGTCTTGCAAGACTTGTAGCCTTTTTAGAGCAGTAGTACCAGTTTTACTTAAACTCAAAAAGATAACAGGATTGCAAAGGTCTACAGCCAAACAGAATATAGCGTATGGTGAAAGGCGTATCCTGCCGTAGTCTATTTCTATTTCTGTTGCAATTTTGGGACGGTAAGAAATCACAGCTGTTTTAGGATTAAAAGGCATTCCATGAGTTTTGCAGGAATCTCGCAAGTCTTGGGGTGAAGAAATGCTTCCAAACACGTTGGACAGGCTGAAGGTTGAATCATTTTTCTGTCCACGTACAGTCATCCAACAAGGAAAAAGATTTGAAAAACTATGCATGACAAAACGGACAAAGGAGTCGCTTTCCAAGAGCTGGTGAAGCTGAATGTCGCTTATATTGTCAAACTTTTTAGCTTTGTCTCTCAAACGGGTGAGTATTTGATCAGCTGAAAAGTTCAGGGCCATTGCATCAGCTCCAACTAAAGAAAATGGTAAGACATTGTTTTGAATACCCTTAACGCTCACAATACCATCTGTTTCATACTCCATTACGCCGTTACTTTTCCACGGTGCTGTTGACTCCAGACTAAGCGGACAAGAAAATTTGCCTTGGTACACATAGCGATGCTTTCCATGCGGAATCTCTCCATGCAGAAGAGAAAGATTACCGAAAATGGAATAATCTGTATGCTTTTCTGGTAAACCGACGTAAATTGGCAGGGCTTTTGGCGTCTGGAATTCGTTTCTGTTTGAGCCCTTTAGTCGAAACGAGAGTAAATGGATTCCTGGTGTCCTGGCATATAGCGACAGTTCAATTTGCATCCGAGTTGCAGCGAAATTTAGTGTGTTTGAGGGAAAAAACGTGATGGCATCCTGATCTGTCTCAAAGATAACGGTAAGATCCTTCGTTGGGCGTGCAGATACAGTTCCTTTCACAGTTTTAACACCAGATTTCAGTTTGGAAAAGTTTGGTAAGCAAATAACTCCTATGTGACAAAGTTCCCCTTGATATCCAGTGTTAGTACAATCACATCTTTCTAGAGAAATTTCAGTTGCGTGACATACTCCGTTGTGTAAACAAGGATTTGGATTGCAAGGTGTAACAACTATAGCAGAAAAAATAAAAGCAAACATTATTTAATTTGAATGTTGTAAAAAGTATTACAGAAGTTGTTTATTATACGGTACAACTCATTAAGTTACACATTGGAGCGTTGTCAACTAGAATGCCCTTAAGCTAAGTGCTTGTGTGCTAAAACCACGAGTTTGCTCGGGCGATCCTGCTATAAAAATGAGACCTGATTCTGCTAGAGGCTGAAATGCCATAGTTATCCGCTTTAAGATTGAGATATATGTGCATGAATAAGGTACTAGTTAATTCCACTTTTAAGTCTTACAACTCTAGCAAAACCCTACCCAAACAAAAAGTTGCTCAAAAGTAAATCTTTGACAAATGTACTTATATGAATAATACAAATTACTGGCAACTGCTGTAAAGAATAACATACATCCTTAGAGCTGTATTAACCTATTTTTCGTAATTATTTTACTGTAACCGCAGACCTTATCAAATCTGTCATTTTACCTTCACAAGAGAAGAAGTTGCTCTTCAAACTCCAAGCGACATTGTTGCCATCAGGAGTTAGATTGCATGATAAAGTGCCGTCCCCGTTATAAATGTGACCAGGCTGGCAAAAAAGTTGACAGGTGGATCCAAAGACGACATTGTCAGTGCAAGATAATGGTACTTCTGCGTTCGGTGGTGGTTGAATTACATAAGGGCATTTCTTTGCTAAGAAAATAGAAATTTAGTGTTAGTATGCATAAAATAAGCATGATTTCTAGTTCGTTGGGTATGATTCATCAAAGTGAGACAACATACCCATCAATTCAAAGTAATTCCTTATAAGTCAAAATATAAGAAAACTTGATAACTTATTCACAACGATTTGACAAAAGTTTTGGATGGAATATAAGCAACTCATTGACACTTATGATAAGTCACACCCGTTGCATGACTTGTCAGATTTAACTTGATGACGTCCAAAGTTTTCGGACGAAACGTCTTAACCAAAAATTAGGTCTAAAATTAAGATATTCAAACAGATTTTTGACAATATCCAAGCAACTCTTGCTGAAACAAGTAAGTGATAAAATGTTCATGGCTGGGCAAAGAGTTTAATACAGAGTCACCAATAACTTTGGGAAACTTGAGTAAGCACTAAAGATGTGCAGAGTACTTGCACAGTAGAGCCCTAGTCGAAAACTATTACTTTGCCAATTATAATTGCTATATTCCCATTCTTCGGTAAACATGTTTTTCAAACTAGTTATAACACTATATATAGCAAGTGAATGACAGTCAAACCAAGACAAACGTCAAAATAGAACCTTTTTATGGCATTTCAGACAAAAAAAATTATCTAAAGAATCGCTATCCTTCAGCTTCTTCCCTTCGAAGGACAATTATTGACTCACGTTTGCAGCGAAACGCATATCCACTCCATTTTAGAGAGGGTAGGCAGCGTCTAGTGGGAGTTCCAGTGTATTCAAAACCACGATCACAGGTAAATGAGCAGGTATTATTTGTCGTTAGCCCTGTGCAAATCATTTTCCCGTTATTTGGATCCTCTATGTGCTCGCAGGGAAGACCTTTCAAAAACCATTAAGACATTGTTCAGAATCACCATTTAGTTTCTATGATTTAGAAAAATGTCAAATAAATCAAAATGTGCAGTAAATAATAGTAAGCTGAAAAATATAAAGAGGTTGATCAGTCCTAAGTCAGAATCTACTTTGATCAGAATAAACATTCATAGAGGCTTTTAGAAGGTTTGAGATTCCATTAAGAGAAGGCAAAACTCAGAGCGTGTTACCTCGACAAGTTCTCGAGTCCGAAGTCAACTCGTACCCCATCAGACAAGAACATGCAAAGGATCCAATTGTATTGTGGCACTCTTGGTGGCAGTTATCTACATTTGAATTACACTCGTCTATATCTGTTTGGAACATAAAGAAAGCGTTAGGTTTTCCACGATAAAACACGATTGTGCATGTTTCGGTTACTCTTAACAATAACAGAAAAACGAAGCACGAACCGATAGTCTCGTAGAACTGAATAAATATAGAATCATTATTGACGTTGGAACTAAGCAATGGTGTTTTTGTTGATGGAACGTTAACGAAAAAGATAAACAGTATCAATCTTCAAAGGTTGATGCGTAAGTAAACAAGAATTTCGCAACCTAGCCTAGACTAGATCAACTTATAGATGGGTTAACACGTTTTGATGAAGAAAAGAATGTTGATCGTGTAGGTTTGATCATTTGTTCCCTTCTCGTTCCACCAATACTCTTGTTATTAAAGCTTATTGTACAGGACTGATATCTGTTTGCAAAACTTATCCATTTGCAAATGCAATATTTTTCAAGAAAGCACGAATTTCATAAATAACACTCACATTTTTCGTCTAAATTGTGTGGTGGGGTTACACGGGCTTCGAACCTATGTTAATAGCTACAACAAAGTTACCTTTGCATGACTTTTTGTTGTTTTGTAACAGAAATCCGCGTCTACAGGAACACTTGAAACTCCCAATGCTATTGCTGCAATTTTGCTGGCAACCCGCCAGGTTCGTTACATGGTTTGAGCCTGGAATATTTACTGGTGCACATTCATCGACATCTGTCAAGAAAGTAAGAAAGACAACCCCTTTTATCACCGCCTTTTCTAAAGCAATATATTTTTTCTCAAATCATTTAAAATAATGGGGGTGCTGCGAAGAGCATGGATCCTTTTAGCATTCAGAAGTTCTATAATAGCAACAACACCCTATACGATGAAGTAGGGTCATACTGTATTTAATTATCCTCTCAAGGCAAGGTGAATATATAGTCCCCAGGAAAACAGTTTGTTTTGTTTTCCCTAGAGTCCGGATGTTTCCCGAGACGAATTCGAGGGAAAACAAAACTAACTTGTTTCCTGAGGGACTCTACACTAAGTGCTTTGTTATAGACAAAAGAGAGACCTATTCTGGTGATGTATTCAACGCGGGCAACAACTGCGCAGTTGTAACCCAGTCGGAATACATTTGAAAATGTTCAGGGGCACATGACAAAGAATCAACTAACCACAGTGCTCATTTTGTTGAGTGAATGTTTGTTATATATCAAGACGCTTTGTCAATGCTTAGCACGGGCAGATCTTGTTGCAGCGTTTATCAACTCAGTTGGAAAAAATATGACATTTAATCTAAAATCTGAAAACAAAACTAAGACACGTCTACAAGGTGACGAGCGCGATCGGTTGCTTTTTCCGGATTTCTTTCTTACTTCAAAAAATATGATTTTCTAACTATCATAAAACTGAACTTAATTAAACTAAAGATCTCAGATGTGCATTTCACAACCCTTAATAAGCTTATAATATTTCTGGTTCAATTTAATAAATACGTATATTAATGATATCATTACCATAAATTACTATAAATAACATGCCAACTATACAAGGCATTAAAAAGAATTAGAAATAATTCGGAAAACTATATAGGCGAAAAGAGTGCGTCCTGGGATAGGTAGGTCTTTGCACTGGTTTAAAATGAGCTTATAGAAGTCGCTGTCCTTAAACCTGTTGGTAAATTGTTCCACAGTTTCGGTACATCAACCAAGATTCCCTGTCCGCATAGGTACGGGTGGATGATTTTGGGGCGACTAACAAGCCTTGTGTAGCAGAGTGTAAAGAAAGCTTGGGTATGTAAGATTCTAGCAAGTTCTGAAATAGAAAATGAAATCGAATCCGAAAGGTTTAATTATGTTCTCCAAGGATAAACAGCAGCGGTACCAGTACTGATCCCTGAGGGACACCAAATGTTATTGGTTGGGGAATTGACTCCGTGCTTCCGATCACTACCCTCTGGGAGCTGTCTCTGATGTACTAGATAGCTCCCTCAGACAAGACTTTCAAGTCCGCGTTGGAATGGGGTCGGAGGGGCTTGACTTGGAGGGAGATTTTTCAATGATCTCGCACACAACTTCTGTGGTGAACTCATCAAATTTTGCAAATGAGCACTTACAGGGTTGTATGATTCATCCAATAGTGTAGAGTACTCCTGACGTTGTTCTCGGTTAATCTGTCTTTGTACCTCGAGTTATAATGATCTGTAGGCGTGCTCATATCGGCGCATGTGGGCGGAGTGTAATGGAAGGAGACATTTAGTGGGTATGATTATCAAGCAGCTGCCGTAGCTCTGAATTGTAGAGGTCAGAAAGTTAATTTGGATTAAAAGTGTGATCGCTTAACAGAGGTCGCTAAGCAAGTTCAAAATAACTCTTGTAGCTTTCATTGTTTTTATTTTATTTTTTTTCATTTTCAGACAGTGAGTATTGAAAATATTTGGAGCAACGGGAATCAATCGTACGTAGCATGGGAAAAGAGTGATATAATGATTTTGTGTATAAAGTAACAGTATTTTGTAGGACCGATTCCCTATTATTGCCATTGTCAGAACCATCCTGGGTAAACAGGGAGGAAAAAATAAGGATGGTTTTCCCTTTTTTTTAAATCTTACAGTTATTGAAAAATTTTAATATTTTTCATCCTGAGAGAACTTACCAGTGCAAGAGCGATTGTTTGCCATCAGCTTGTAACCGTTTCTACAGGAACAGCTGTACGAGCCATGAAAGTTGTTACAAATGTGGGCGCAACCATGGTAACCTTGACAAAAGTCCCGTGCTGCAATGGCAGAAAGAAAGTTAATGATTTTTTCCACTGCCCACTCGATCATAATACAACAGTATTTAGTTATTGTTACAAGGAACTGTAGGAACAGCAAGGACCGCGTACCGTTTTGTTTTGCCTTTGCAAATTTGTCTTTTGCACGTGGTACAGTCATTATGACAGATTTGATTTTATACAATTGAAAATCAATTATTCATAAACGTGATCTGACACACGTTATTTATATACATATACTTTGATAAAATTAAACTATTGTAGCGGCATCGCCGAAAACCCAAACCACATTGTGAAAAAGGGAATGTACTCCCCAACCTGGTGATAACGATCACCTGCAGTGCCGCCAACTCTCGGGAAAGAGGTTTGAAATCTAACGATGGATGAAGCAAAGTTCGTCGATGGCGATGCTGAAACTAGAATGGTAAATCTTTATAAAGCACCCGTTAAATACCTATACAAACTGCCCGTAATTCCTCTTTACTCTTCGTCAGTCTTCTAGCTGGTCCGTGCCAGCAAAACAATTATTTCTGGCAAATTCGCAAATAACTCAACTGCCAGAAATATTATAATCTTTCAGCGAACTCGCACTCGTAAGTATCAAATAAAGGAGTTTTGCTGTGCAACGCAGAACTCGGACAGAAGCCGAGCTCCTTGATGGGAATCAAACCCACGACCTTCCGTATGCTGGTTGGAAGCTCTACCACTGAGCTATGGGAACTCATATGGCGAGCAAGGTCATTGAATCGGGTGACAAACGGGCCGTATCGCAGAAATCACTTGAATGTCGAGGCATTTGTGTCACGTACCCACTTATCGATAACTGCACCGCCGCGCAGTCACTTGAAATAATGTCTCTAATGATGAACAAGAAATATGAAATTGTGCGGAGACATATAATAGCATATAATAACAAATATTTTAATATGCTAACTAGCTTTTTTAATTCGAGCAAACTAACTTAAAATAATCAACTATCCACAAGAGTCTCTTTAGTTCAGTTAGTAGAGCAATCAGAGGGTCATGGGCTTGACTCCCCTCAGTAACTTTGTAAGAACCTAACTTGAGCTACGTTTTGTTACCACCACGCTAACTAGTGGCATCAAGTATATGAAACTTATGTTAAAGGTTCATATGCATTACATAATCAGCGTAAACAGTATGCTCTTTTACTGACGCCACATCGTTATTCAAATAAGCTTCCAGATTACCTGAACACGTATGTCGGTTTGTATCGAGGAGAAAGCCATATCGACATTTACACTTGTAGGAACCTTGCAAGTTGATGCAGTTCTGCTCACATAACCCGTTGTTTAACGCACATTCGTCAATATCTGAGAACATTAAGTCAATTATAGTCAGTGATTCAACGAAGTGGAATATCATGCATACAAACCAGCGTGGCTCTTATGAAAGACTCAATACCTGCTAGCTAATTTTGAAAATTTAGTTGCAGATTGTGCAAGCACCACCTATAAAACGACTTTATAAACAGTATGGGAAGGCATTTTTCATTAAAAACATACGGTTTGTATCCACGCGTATTGATAATTGGATAAAAAATAAAAAAAGTCATAAAGTTGACACTGGCTTAAGTATAAAGTTTATGAAGTTTCGGCTTACTTTTTAATTTATTATTTGTTTGTTATGTATCATTTTCTTATTATTTATTTTACGTTTCTATAGGATCTAGGTTTTTATCTCTGTTTATAGTCTTAACACTTACCAATGCATGTCTTCTTGTCTTGTTTCAGCTGATAACCCGCGTTACATCCGCAGATAAAAGACCCTATATTGTTGTAACACTTTTGACTGCAGCCACCGTTATTTAGTGCACATTCATCGTCGTCTGAAAGAAAAAAGCAAAGCATTTCTCCTAAAACTACTTGATTTTTCAGTTCGGTCTTTTTGTAACTCTCTCACTGCATCCGCTTTTTTCTTCATTCTTCTCATTTTCTTTCTCCATCTAGCCATCCAGGCGTCCAACAGTCTCACCCATTTACTTTCTACATCTAGCCATCCAGGCGTCCAACAGTCTCACCCATTTACTTTCTCCATCAAGCCATCCAGGC